>UCOH01012249.1:0-305827 GCA_900474275.1 Synergus japonicus
TATATATACTATTATATAATATATATATATATATATTTTTTTATAATTACCTTCGTGCAATAATAGGAACCCTCTCGTGCGAAAAATCCACCCTGGGCGAGGCTGGAATTGCATTGTGCACATTTGAAACATCCAATGTGAAAGTATTTGTCTTGCACTCGTAAAACTTCCCCACTGCATTTCTTCTTGCAAGACTGACAGAAGGTTTTTCCTGAAACAGAAACAATGTTATCTAAAAACAATGTAAACTAAAAACAAAAATAGCAATAATCTACTATAAGATATTGGCGGTCACGCTTTGGTCTTAAAATAAATGCTTGTCATACAAAACAATTTTCTTGCAGCGAATGAAGAAACTCCCGCGAATTAATATTCCTCGAAATTAATCGAAAAATAACAATCGCAAGAATAGGAAAAATATTGTTCTGCCATATTATCAATGATGGGTAAAAAATGCTTTAAATTTTAAAAATTGAAATGCAATTTTTAAAATTATGATACTAATAACTAATATTTTAATGCGCACTTAAAATTATAGCTACAGATAAAATTATTCAACTCTTGATAATGCAAATTAAGCGAGTGCAATTATTTATATTTGCGTCTCAATGAATGAATCATATAGAACGATTAAAATTCAAGTCGCAAACTCGTCAACTGTGGCTTAATGGATGTAATACCGAGTGTAGTATACTTAATAGTATCATACGTAAATTAATTTTTCGGCTTACATAATAAAATTATATTAAATTAAATGAACTCAAAGCCTTTACATTAGCAACACGTATCGGAATTAAAAATGATGACATATCCGGGTTAAGGTTTTTGCATTCATAGATGCAAATTTCTCAGAATAGCAGTAAAAGGTTAAACTTTTACGATTTACGTCCATGAGTAAAATTAAGATTTAGCATTTTTTTCCACACATTAATTTTTTATAATTTAATAACAGGAAACCAAACCCACTAATTATCATTTTCCTTAAGTGGAACACTGCTTTATTAGGATACTAATGATAATTTGACGTTGAAAGTTAATTATAGTGATTTCACAGGTATTTTTAAGAAAAAGGCCCTTAAGAATATATCACGGTCATGAAATAGTAATTGATTCCTTTCAACAATAAAAAAAATATATTGAGATCAATAATTGTTTCCTCAAATAAATCAAGACTTTCACTTTGAATATTCAGTCTACTGTTATCAAATTATCAATTACGAATTTAAAACCTTTAATAGCTTTTCAACAATCGCTGTAAACCGACTAATTAAATTAGTCACGATGGAAACAGAAATTGCAGCAGTATAACAGCTTCCAGTTAGAGACTATAATTTAATTATCGAATTAGCGGACTACTCGAGCGAATCTTGAAATTGGAACTGTTTGGAATCTCCTCATAATGTTATTGCTAAGGCATTGCCTACTTCATAATTAAAAAATTGATTCTTGAGGTTTAAATGGACAGCTTCTTCATTGTTTTTACGCATCATTGATCATTAGATCCGTTGCTCTATAATGCAGGGCACGTCATAATAGCATTCTCATAAAAAGTACAAGATGATCATTTTCTCGACTAGGCTTGGCTAGTAAGGTGCATGAGTCATTTTACGACATTCCAGTCTACTGCCCGGTTTCCTTCCGACCAAAACGACCATTCTTTTTAAAGCAAAAAAAAAGAGAGATCGTTCTATGCTATGTGTAGCCGTCACAGTGTGAAAGTTACAAAAACAATGTTTTTATGCTTTTCACGTGATTCCACTTTTGCGTCATAATGTTACTGACCCGACGTGTTTTTAATACAAAAAAATTTGTTGTATGAAAGTAACATCTTGTTTATATGATCGATGGCTGAATCATGCGTCAAATCTTTTTTTTATTTAAAAGGATTTGGTAAACTTGATGACTGATAATATTCCTGGATAAAATAGAATTGGATAAAAATATTTCGTTCAAAACTTCTAGTACATTAAAATTATTTATCTTTGTAAATTACTTGAAATCTTATATGGCTTTGGGCAGACGTGTCTTAGAATAATTTTTCCATTTTTAATTCTCTTCAGTATCAGAATTTATTCTTATATCTCGAAAGTCTTTGAATTTTTTTTTTTAATTTTAGTATTACGCTACAATTCCAAAAATAACTTCGAATCTGTTCTTTTTGTTGTTTATATAATGAATAATGATAGTGTCATGAAATTAAAAGAGGCAGTGATGCAGAAACTCGAGATGTCATCTAGGTACCGGTTTAGTGAGCAGAAATTAATAATGACGATGCTAATGGCACCTTTGTTGAAATTTAACCCGAGAGTGCATGGGCGCGTCATATGTATGTATAGTAAAATAGTAAAAAGGTTGAAAAACATAAACACAATCAATATCACATAAATACATACTTCTAAATCCCTCATGTGGGAGTTTAAAAATATTCTGTGACATCATGAGTAGAGTAGACTTCGGATATTTGCCTTAATCAAGCGTCACGCGAGTTTGAGCAGTTTAAACCGATCCTAAGGGCTGGAAGCTGAATTATGAACTTTTAAAATTAGGATCAAGACACACGTGGGCAGTAGGAAGTTCCTTTTCGTTAGCGGTCTTTGACTCGATTTTCCATTTTTAGGGTAAGCCCATTGACTTCCAACAACGTGTAACCTTTGGAAAAAAATTAAGAAAGGAAATAGAACAGTTTTCAAACGATCAAGACTACAATTTCAAAGTGAAAGCCATCAAGATCCAACAATTTTCATTCTGAGGTTTTCAAACATAAAAACATGAGTACAAGACACATTCGAAACTCGGAATGTTTAAACTTGAAATAAAAGCTAAATGGTTTACAAATTAAATGATTTTGGATTGTAACTGGTTAAAAATAAGCTTTCGAACAATGATAGAAACCTGACCTAGTCAGGAACTTTATTGTCAGATTATTAAAGTTAATAATGCGAGAGAAGCCACAAGTATTTTTGTGTTCGCTACATAGTGGACATATGATGTAATCTTGTTGGTAATATTATCTGGTAACATTAAACCAATGATTGTCACATTACCAGTCGCGGGAATATAATTTTACCAAAATGCTGTTTAACAGAGAGTACATATTCTCTTGCATTTGAAATGAGACATAATAATTCAATGATAGAATCATAAATATTTACAGTCTTTCAGATTTCAATTATTATATTAATTCCTATTTTATTATGAAAATGTGTCAAGCTCCTGTTATAATTAAATCAGATTCAATATCCAGATATACCTACTTGATCATTAAATTACAAAAACTGGTCATTTCCAAGGCTAACTATGGATACGAAATGTCATTATGCAACAGTAGAATGACAGAGAAACTGTAAACGGATAAAAATGTAGAGATCAAGGCCTTGAAATATTCAAGCATTGATGTAACGTAAATTTAAAAATAAAACACATCAATCATGGAATTTTATACGTTGATTTGATAAAATCGCGGAAATTACTCGTTATAAGAAAATAATATATAATTACTGGGAAAATAAGATTTTTATCAATTTTGTGTGTATGAAAAAATAAAGCGTAGAAAGCTAAGCTATTAATATTTAGGTTCATATTTACATATATTGAGAATCATGAATTTATAACTCTTGAAGTTCTTCTAAATATAAAAAATATACTGTATTTAAGAGTGACATGTATTTTTTTATAAGCTTGATAGGTATATATGTAAGAAAAAACTTGTCCTTAAGCTATAAAAAGACCATTTTATTTTCAGATTCTTAAGTTTTCAAATTTAAAATGCAATGTTGAAAACGTATAATTCTTAAGATACAAGAAACGATAAACCCGAATGTAAAGTTTGCTGCAAATTGAACGAGTGGTATTCTTGAATAATATTGATTATTTTTGTGGTTTCTTAGCAAATCAAATTTCTTTCATGTTCGAGAGTTTGAAAAGTTCTTCGTGAATCCCATTAAGCAGTTCTGATATCTTTTCGGCTTCCAATTGTTTAAGTTGTCAGACACTATCCAGAATTCCAGACACAATACGTTTCGTTCCTCGAAAAATTATAGAAACTATTTCGGAATGTTAGGAATGAGAAATAAAAAATTTGAGTGCAATAGAAGAAAACTTCACACGTGTAAATATGTTCCACTTTACCAGATATGTATGCAGCATTCTTTAAAATTAAGACTTCCTCCCTCTCAGATATACTTGAACAAATCCTCATGAATCATTGCTTGAGATTTCCTCATAACTGAGACGAACAATTGAATATGTAATTAAAGTATTTGGGCTTTTCAAAACAGATTCAGATTTTCTCTTCTCAAATTATCTCAAGTTCGTTATAAGATATTTAATTTACACTTGAGGAATTGATTAACAGAAGAAGTTAGATTCCCTAGGAGTCAAATTTTCACTTTTCGAAGGAGGAAGATGAAGGAATTTAAATTGTCAAGTGGAAAAGAATAACTAACCGATAAATATGTAATATTAGAACGAGACAGATTCAAGTAGGCGTTTGTCAATGACCTAAGTGGTATTCGTGCGATATGTTAATGTGATTCATAAAGTGGGTTAAATAGGATGTCACAAAGTGGGGTCAAACGTAACGACCCATATGTGCTCTATGCACTGCATCTCGGGTTAGTAAATTGTCTGGTAATGTCTATGTAATAGATGTTTACCAATTTGAACTAATTACTTCCAACTTTACGGTGCAAAAGCGCATCGTCTACAGTCCTATTGGCGCCGGAGAAAGCGAATAAGATAAACTTGAAAGGCACACACAATGGAATTATTGTTCGCCCAGTCACGTCGATAGTCAACCGTACAACAGGTTTTAGGCTCTGCTTGTTTCAAAGAATAGATTCCACTCGCATTTATGTTAATCAGTCACTATCAAGGAAGCGGTAGTCGTACTTAATTTAACGTTTGCGTAACTCACCGGTACATGTTATGTACATCGTTATTGACTATGTATTGCTTATTTGGATGATGATATGTATAGAGGAACTTCAAATATATAATTACTACCCACCAGAAAAAACATAATAAGTAGTAAAATATTATACACATAAATTACTAAAATAATTCCTGGCTCAATAATTCTAGCTCAATTTAAAGATTAATAAAATCTCGCTCAATAGTGTGAAAATATTTTTTCATGAAACAACAGTAAAGAATATGTGATTCACAATTTGCATACACCTGCCTTCAGGAGCCGTGACGTAAGTCTCGATTCTCATTACAAATCGTGAAATCTACGAGTGCTAACTTCACTGGGATTTTTATTGTTTGCTATGTTAAAGCACGGAAATTATTACTTGCGTGAAAAAAGAATCTGAAATTATTTTCTTGCATATGCTGTCCCGGTTAATTGTTAGTGGTTATAAATCCTGACTTGTAATTAAAGGAATTGAAAATAGATGTTGCTAAAGTAACATTAGAAACCTCAATGGCTTGTGCAAGTAATTGAAACGCTTTTTGCGGCCGGCTCTTATCGCGTGGTTCTGACAACGTACGTCTGTCACCTTATCTTTGGCACTCAAAAATGAAGGTTGTCTTATAGACTTGTCAGAATTGACACGTCGAGCACTAATTTCCAGATTTTCGTCTGGACTTTATTATTCTGGAATTGATTGTTTTGTAAATAGTTGTAAATTTGTGAATAAATAATAAAAAAACCTCACAAATAACAAAATTAAGTCTGATAATTTATCTTGATATCAGATGATAGATATAATTTAATTAAAAGTATGAGCTAATGGAATCATGATCAGAACTTTGAGTTTTGAAATACTGATATGAAAAATACTTTTTCGAAATAATTTGTTGAAATGGAAATAAAGCATATGAGTTTAGGTTCTATTCGTTTAGACCAATTTCTCCATTGACTTCCGGGTATCGCTGTTACTGATTAATCACTTGAAAACCCTTCTCGAATATAATCTAATTAAAGTTTCGACCCTCACCCTTCTTCAACTGCTTCTGTTGTTTAAGATGTGCCTCAGGACTGGAATCGCTCCTGACCCCGTTTCTTTCACTCATTATAAAGCTTTCGTTCGTTTTGGGCTTCATTATGATTTCACGGTGTATTCACAGAGTTTTGAATTGCGTAACTTTTCACGCCGGAATCACACAGCACAGTTTTCACTAATATAATGAGAAAAACGAAATAATTAGTTAAATGATTAAAACCTATTCTAAATTAAATTAAAGTAAAGTACATGAAATAAAATAAAACAATTTTTAATACAAGTTTAACGAGAAGGTAAATTAATAATTAATTAATTATTATAAATTAATTTGTCTAAAATTAAATCTCTATTTTTAATCGAAATTGTTTCACAAATGATTCAAACTAATAAAAATAGTCTTCTCCAACGGGATTTCAAGTTACACTCTTACACTTTGAAAATTATACTCTTTATCAATGCAAAAGTATTAATTGCAGGATTTGTCATTGATTAATTTGTAATTAAAGCAATTTACGAGAGAGAAAGAGAGAGAGAGAGAGAGGAAAACACTCGACGATCCTCATCAGTTGAAACGCGAACCACCACTAGCAAGAAAGTAAGGTGGATTCATGACACTCTACATCCCCCTCCATATTTCACGAGCAGTTGTATCATGATGTCACTGGTTCGAAATGACGTTTCCAGGAATAAACTGCTAGGGATAGTGATCCGACTTTTGCATGAGAATCATTTATTCTATATTATTTTTCAATATTAGCAAAATCCTGTCAATTAAAGTAAACAAAATGAGGAGCTTCGATAAATTGAACTAAATTAATATCCCCAAATTCAGCAATTTATTGCATATCTTGAATAACAAATTATATTAATAAAATAAAATTTATGTTTCATTAAATATTATTTTCTATATATTAATATTATTAATAGAAAATTACTTAACAGAAGATTAAGTAATATCTTGGGAGAATAAATCTAAAGAGAAATAAATAGGACAATCTAAAGTTAGAAATTTGTAAGGGGTGCAAAACATTGAATTTCTGTGTACAGTTCACCATTGGGTCAATTACCAGTTCAAAAGATTGGATAATTTATAATTTAAATGTCATCTAATGACTTTCTAAATTTAAAAAGTGGTCGAAATGTTATATTTAGTATTGAATGAGATGTACTCATGTTTCTGAATTCTTCTAAACTTTGATATCCCTTAAGAATTTAAAAATCTTTTGAGTTCCCATCGAATTCTACAAATTCATTTTAAATAAATAAAAATAATAATAATTGGAGGAAACTTATTTCGATCTTAGTTCCTCCTTAGTTTCAAATTGTGATAAACTACATACCGATAGATAAAACAAAGTAGAAATCTAAAAAGTTGTATGTTTTAAATTAGCCCACTTTCAAGTATAACTAATTGATTTGCTCAGTTCGTCAAGCTTTTCTCAATCAATTACTATTTTCTAATTCAGATATAAAAATTAGTGATATCGAGATTGAGTTTATAAACATTGTAGTTCTCTCTGGTGTATTTATTAGGTTGCTTACTAAATAAACGATATATATTCCCCGTTGTCTGACACTGAAACCGATCTTGTTTTAATAGTTTCGCTCCAATTGCTTCAGCCTGTTCTAATGATTTTATGTATTCCATCTACAAATAATTCTTCTTTCATTTCATTTTGTAATTAATATTTAAATTATTTTATCTGACGATATATGAAACATTCATTAAAGATCTTGATTTACTTCTGAAGCATATCTCACTAAAACTTTTAATTGTTCAATAACCAAAATTTTGGTTACTTTAACCAGAAAAAATAGTAAGGGCATATTTAACCAGAATTTTGATATTTTTTTGAGTGTTTCAATCATATTTACGTCGGCACGTATTAAAGATCTTTTATTTCTTTGCCCTGATATTCTTTGTAGGATTAAACGTGATGTTAATATTGATATAAGCGATTTAGCATGAAGGCACGCCAATGCTATCTTAAAAAAAGATAAGCTTCTTTTTTGCTGTTCAAAGCTGTTACACATTCTTGAAGGTGAATCTGGAGTACAGAATCGCGAGTTCAAAAGCAAAAATGGTACGATCAATAGGAACCAAACCACCAAATTTATAATGGGGTTTTATCACGAAATGTTAGCACACGTTTGCAGGTTTGATAACGAAGGTATGTGTGAGACTGGCCTTGATTCCACTATGAAACTTAACAGGCCACATGTGTAAGAACTCAAATTAAATACGTCAGAAAAGAATTTAATTTATAGCCCACTTATGGTATATACGTTATTTATTGCACCGAGAAATTATCGTTTTTGCAGTTCATAATATGTTATAAAGTTTGCACAAAAGATTTTTTTTTCGATTCAATAAGAAAAGAATCTGCAAATTATCGTTTATAATAAAGTTAAAGTTTATTTAATAAAAAGAAATTTTAATTGATTTCAAGTTCGATTAATCTTATCCGACTCGCAAGTGAATAAAAGCATTCGATGACTCTTATTTCTCTTATTCTAACTTATGTAAGACTAGGAGTGTTTACAATTGCAGATGTGAACCATTCACCGTTTGCTAATAATTATGTGAACCTGCTTTTGCAAATACATATATGAAGAGAGGTTTCACAATATTATTAATAAACATTTAAGATAAATCAGATTAATTTATTTGAAATGTTTGCTAATAAATTAACTTTTATTATTATATGGATATTGCTTAGCAAATTAGTATGCAATTTATGAATCTTTAGATCAAATGCATCATAGAGATTGTATAAAGATCAAGAATATTCCTATTATACATATAAATATGTACGTAACGGTTCTTTATTATGTGAATATTAGAGAGAGCTTCGACATTTTTTCGTACTTCACTTTCAAAGGATTCTTCGTTCTGCTTCAATGAGAGCCTTTCAAATTTTACAAAGTCGGTCATAGCTTACTAGACGGCCGCTTAGTAACGAAAAAGATGATAAAATATAGTAACCTAATGTTCCCAAAAATTTGGGTGATAAACAACTACACAATAGAGTTATTATGGGTTTAAACTTTAATAATAAAATTGTCAATTTGATACTAGATCGAATATTCAACTATTTTATTAAGGATGCATTGTGTTATTTTTTAATTGATGTGTTAAGAAGTAAAATTATTCTTCCAGTTAGAATTTTGCGATTTGAAAGAAACTGAAAGTGCATTCATGAATAATTTTTCAGGTCTCGTCGAGAGGTTCACAAGGTAGCTAAATTGAGAGCCAAGGTTGCAAGGTTGAAAAGAGACACGATACAGAGCATACGGTTGTTAGCAAAAGCTATCAAGATAATGACTTCTGGAGGGTAGCACCCTTATATTCAACATTGCAGCAATATGTGCAGTCAGTACAAAAATCAATATAAAATCAAACAAGTTATCGAAGCTTTATGCGATGCGCATTTTAATGCAAAAGAATATCGTTTCTTATCTGTTTTTTATCATTGTTTTAAACTTCAAACTGAGAAAGGAAAAAGAATTTTGATAAGAAGTCCCTTTAAATCATGCAAGAGAAATAATAAATCATTAATTTGAATATTATAAATGAATGGATTAGGATCTTACTCGATAGGCGATTTGAAATAATTATTTGACTTGAAATGTAGAGTATACTCTTGTGCAATTTGCTGTAGGAATATTTTTTCACTATCTTCCATCTGTTTTGCTTGAATCATATAGTAGGATTGAACGAGAAGCTGAGTAGCCGTTTTAATATTACCACCAATAATATTTATTACATAGTCCGGAGAAGAGGTCATAGAGTTGCGGAAATAAATCTGCTGAACGTTAATTGTGGGAAGTAATGGGTTCGAGTACCTTCTGAGAAAAGATAACTCACTTTTCATGAAAGGAGAATCTTGTGCCATTACAGATTTTTAAAAATTGACGAGATTAAATTTCATGCATTCTTAAGGGCATACATACTTTATTACAAGAGCAATCTAGTTTTGTCTATTTTATACAATAATAACTATTTCTGTCTAAAACTATGTCATTTACCTGTGTCTGCATGAAACAGACGTAAATGGTCTAGTTTTAGCAGAATAATTTCTTATTGCCCTTCAGTTCTAGCTAGATCAACAATGCAAATATGTAAAATCTCACATACATAATCAAATGTGTTAGAGATATTAATATCGAAGAACAAATCTATTCAAACAGTGAAATTCTATCTATAAAAATCAGCCTCTTTGAAGCATCATTCAGATAGTCAATAAAATTTCAGGATCAATTAAAAAACATTATAAAAGACTAAACACTCATTTAAAATCTGTTGAAAGGTTATAAAACCCAGGTGTGATGCTGTACCGGTTCAACATCACCAAGTAACAACTTCATCTCAGAAAATCTTTTTATTTAACCTTTGAGAGAGCAGAGAATACTGTTAATTGCTTCTGATTAAGAGGTAATTGTCAGTGAATTCTATTGCGTAAAGAGCGACGTTCCACTTTTGTTTTTGATCATTAATCAATCACTTGTAATTAATAAACTATACTACATCATAATTCCCAACTCTCTACTGCTCTAAGGCTCAACCTGATCAGCGATGTCACGTCACTGCAGAAAAAGACGATCCCTTTTTTCACCTCGCTCTAGCAGTAAAGCCGTCTGTGGTGCTGTCCGAGGGGTGAATTAAGTGCAAGGGAATCGAACGATCGGTGCATCGTTCATAGTTGTGGAGGAGGATGTGGTCGGTGTAACGAATGACTTGGAATGAGTTGAATCAACCAGCCCAGCCCAAGCCGGCAAGCATGACCAGATAGAATGCAGGTCACGCTCAAATAGCGCAACACCTTGGTGTTAAAGTTAAAGCAAGCAACACAAAAGAAAAAGGGGAAAAGCGAAAAGGAAAAGCAAAACTTAAAGGGGGAAACGGGCCACCGTCGGCCCAGAAAACGTCAAATCGACTAATTATAGCTATAGTAGTAGTGGCCCGCGCGCCCTCAACCATCTCGAAAACATCGGCCCGCAACAGAGAAGAAAAGTAGCATGAAAATTTAAGAAATACCACAGAGAAAGGGCGTATCTGTCATCGTACGAACAATTGTTTTACGGATAGATGCAGGCAAACTTGGACACGCATAAGCGATGGGATGAACGAGGGTTTGATAAAAAAAAAAGGCAACCGGCACCAAGGCGGAATCCTCGGTGATCGCGAGTCCCACTCACCCATTTCTGCGGCTTGTCGGGTCTTTGTTCGGTTTTCCTGCTGGATGCGCTGATTACACTCGATTATACATAGCACGTTTCTAGTCCAGTCACTGATATACACACGATACGCACGTTAAAGACTTTTTCTCCTGTTAGGAAAATGAGGAAAACCGAAGAACTACTCGCGCCACAGATCTTCTTCCGATATTGCGGAGCACCACAGTGTGCGCGCAGCCCATCATTTAATTTAATGCGCATGCGCGACATGAGCGTATTTTAAAGGTGCTGCGGTTTTTCAATGTTTATTTATTTTTTTGTGTGGTTTAACAATTTTATAAATTAGAATACAAAGTTTTAGTTGATGTTCATTTTTACGATGATTTGTACTCATAGTAAACCAAACTATTAATATTTTTACAGCGAAAAAATGTATGAGAAAATGCATATTCAAAAAATATTTTATCTTTCAAAGCCAGGAAATACAAAGGGTAACCGTAAAAATGAGTACTTTACTGGTTTTTGATACCTCAGGATTTCCTATAATTAAAGAAAAAAATGAAAACCAATATAAAAACTCAAAATTAAATAGTTTTTAATTTAAAGCGTTTAAAATTGTTCAATAGCAAATTTGAAGTCTTTAATATTATATAATTGTGTAATTTTAAATTTAAATTAGAGAAATTTTGTTTTGAATTTATATAATTATTTTCAATGTAAAATAAAATTAATAAAATGTAAGGATGATGATTTTTAAAAATACTGAAAGAGGAATGTATTCACTACTTGAAAATGATAAACTTCATAAATTTAATTTCAATGAGTTTTTATTCTGATGAATTTCTAAAAGTGCTTTTCATTTTTTCACATTTCACATTTGCATTTACATACAATCTATTGAAACTCTAATTACATATCTATAAGGCATAAAAAGCCTCTATAGGCTACAAAATACACTAAAGTTATTGTTCATGCGTTGTCTTTGCTCTTTTATCAGTTATTTACTTCTTTGTATATATGTATTATAATTGATAAGAGATACTGATTAGCAACAATTGCAGCTTATGCACCAATGCGACAGTGAGCTTCGATTGAATCTAATATTACAAATGATATTACATTTATAAATATGCAGAAAATTTGCCGCCGTTGATTTCTTACAATCTTAACATCAGTCTACAAAATCATGAATAATATTAAACGTAATCTCATTGGTCGGGCAAGCTTATGGAATGAATACTATGGATTATCACGCTTATGGTGTAGCAGATCTACAACTCAAAACTCTCATTTGGTAATGATACTAAGAATGAAGAATTTACTACATTTTTAGTTTATTTTCTTTTTTTTTCACATATCCTACAGAAATTTATCACAGACTATATCTTACAAAATTAGAGCTTTAATAAAATATCATTTATAAAAGCAATCTTTTCACATATCAATAACTCTCAAGAATAATACCCAATTCAAGCAAATTACTAAGGAAAAAGAGAACTTTGCTTTAAAAAATAATGGAATAAAGTAATCGCGTGACAATCTGTAAAAGAGTTGTCTTAATTTTCATTGTATCAAGTACAATTGCAGATTTCAACTACATATTCTACGTCATTTAAATAACACTTTTATAATACTTATGGCTTATGTAAATTACATAGCTAAATCGGAACACAGAATAAGCGGAAATTAAAACGGCAGCGAAAAACAATCAAATTTGTTAATATCACTTGGATAATAATTTACATTTGTACAAGTACTCTGTACATGAATTTTTCTATCTGAGCTAAACACTCAATGTTTATAATTGAAGATTAAACTTGGATATTCAGTCTCTATGAAGCACACACCGCGTTTGTTTTAAATATCACTTTCAACCGAAAAAAAAATATTATAACGTGATAACAAATGATTTCTACGGATTTACTGATACTTATCCATAAGTTAGTCATTTTTTATTTACATAATTGACTACAAAGCTTTGTTTCTTCAACTTGCTGTATAAACAAACACGTTCGATTAACTTTAATCTAAAATCTTGTCTTAATAAATTGACAGCAATATTTTAAAGAGAAGCTAAAATCTTATCTTATGAACGATTTAATTATACAGCAAGAAATTTGTGTTAATTTTAGATTATTTTCTAGTGCTTTTTACGCAGAATTTTTTTTTCGTTTTCAGCACGTTTAAAATTAATTATTTCATTAATCTTAAGTTTTCACTTAATCTCAACAATGCTTTATTGCAAATTTGTCCTATTTTTATTTGTAAATAATGCAAAAATACTTTTTGTCAAGCTGGAATCAATAGAAGTGAATTATCTTTCTAATTTTAAAAAGTAGAAACCTCAAAAAACAATTCACAATAAATTAACTACCGCAAAAATATTGACTGCATTGTACTTTTCGTGTAAGGTTAGTAAAGTAAAAAATTGTTCAAGTAAATCGGCGTATTTCGAGCACGCAACGTGGATATAATTGTATGGTAGAAAAGAATGATGTAATATCGTATGTAATGCAAACATGCCACAAAAATGCCGAAATCACTTAGAATCGAAACACTTATTCAATATTTCAATTTCTGCAAGATGTATTTTAAGTAAATTTGCATTTTAAAAATCCACATTGATATTTTATCGTCATTAATTCACAAATTCTAATACATTTATTGGTGTTTTTTCATGATTCCTAATACCATTAATATTTACTCACGTTAAGATTCATTTTAATACATATTAATAAATTTACTTGCATTCTGAATGCCTACAAAATTATAGCCACGTTGCAAATTAGCAGTGTTCAGAAGAAACATGTTAAATTCACACTGAATTAATTTTAAATCATTGATTTTTTGAATTTAAAGCTATTGAAATTGTTTAAATCATGGCAACGCGTTATTTTTTAGTGTTATGGTAACATGTCGAACACTGCATGATCGCATATTGGTAGAGAAAATAAATGAACAGACCTTTTCTGAAATTTAAAGAGCTATCAATTTGGACCTACACTTCACCCAACGTTCTTGAAGTTTTTCCCGTTGCTCCAAGTGATGCTCAGACAAGTTTCTAGGTATCCCCATCTGTCCAGGCTTCAGTTTCCTGGGATCCAGATTCGCTCCTAAATTTTGAACTCCTTTGGCGAATTTTGAGAAGGGCGATAAAATATCTTTTGCAGTTGATGCTATGGGACTCGTTACGCTAGTGATAGATTTGAGAGCAGACTCACTCTGCGAGGAAGATATATTCAATACTAAATCTTGTTCAGAAGTAGATCTTTTTTTATCATACATTCTATTATCTGCTTGGAGAGTAACATTTTTTGAATCTGTGGAAACTACTTGACCGTCAACTTCTCCAGATGAGTGACTTATATTCTTTGGAAGATTCAAAGTGGAAGGTGGGACGTTTTTCTCTTTCTCATCAGTGGCACTATCAACAGCTTGAATTGTAATTTCCGGCGTTGTTGCAGACATTGAATGCTGAGAAGAAACGTTTGATCCAGACTGTGAATGAGGAATGAGATTCAATCCACCAACGACAAGATTTTGTCTCGCATTTCCAGAAAGATTATTTTGATTAATGGCAAGTAAGTGATCAAGGTTCGATGTGTTGTCTTTGTTAATCTCTGGAATGGCGTCATTTTTCACTCCCATAATTATTCCTATGGTGGGTGTGTAACCTTCCATGAGTTTCTCGTCATGCTCATAATCGTCTGGCTTCTCCATTCGAATTGGACCCATTTCTATGTCCTCATTACTACTGTTACTACTACTGCTATTGTAAGATTGTCCTGCTGAATTTCCAGCAATATCTCTATCTCCAAGCATAAACGTAGGCTTAGAAGATGATTCGGTTTTTTTGTTACTTAAATTTTTGGCAATGTTAATTGGATTTTTGGAGGTAATACTGTGACCGAATTTATTCAGTTTGCTAAACTGTTCGCTCATGTTGGTCAGAGCCTTTGTTCCTGTAAAGGAAAATAAGGTGAATAAATTTTAAGATTATACTGATAAAAATTTCTGAGTTTCAAAACAGTATTCATTGTATAACACTTTTTAATTTCGAGCTACAAACCTGCACTTTTGAGAGCTAATAACTGTGTTTCTGAAACATTCCTTGTCAATTCCGGAAAAGTAGAAATATCAAGAAGTCCTGTGTGGCCTTTGGAGTTGACCAATTTGCTCTTCCGTTTGTCCAAAGTGACATTCATTGCTATAGGTACCTTCGGGAAACCTCCGATTTCCATCGCTACAGCAATTGCTTCTGCTATCGCTTTCAAAGATTCTGAAAAATAGATAAATTTCCATTTTAAAAGGGACAGGTCCATGTAAAAAATATCAGCGATTATGATTTCTTACCTATGGTCTCTTCATCATTTTTTATCACTATCGCCATGTTGTTAAAGAATCGTAAATTCGTACTGCGAAACATGTGGAAATAGCCATAATCGCTTCCCATTTTGTAATTAATTCTAATACAATAGTGCTGCTTATTTTTGAAAAGCGAGACAGTGTTTTCAGGTTGACCGCATTCTATCAGAACAATGTCAGTCAGTGGAACTCTTTGATAATTAGTTACTTTATCAATTTGCTCATCATAATCAGCCACGTAATAACTATCGTGTGTTAAAATTAAAATAGTGTCTATTTCCGTTTCTGTCGGATCTCCAGTTCTGCAAAATCAAAAAAAGTCAATTAAGAAAATGACATAAAACTTCTCGAACGTAAGAAATCTATTTGAAAATTACATACACTGGGTCAGCGTCAATGAGACCCCAACTGCCAAGAATTGAATCCAAGTCAGGTATTAACAATTTTTTGCAATCTTCGATCAAAAGCTTCACGTGAACGGCCGTCGCTGCATTGTCTTCTTCGTCAGTGCGCTCTTGGAATATTTCCTCGCTTATTGAATTTCCCAGCATCATATCGATTGTTGCTTGTCTATAGACGTCCTTGAATCTATTCAAGTAATATCTGAAAAGGATCAAAATCAGCACTCAGCATTTTTGAAGGAAAAAAGTATTTAAGATAATGAGGAAAAACAGAAGCAGAGTAGATAAAGAAGTGTAGGATTATGAAATGAGTTTTTTAAATACAGGGTGGCTACTCAAATATATGCAAAATTCCCGGACATTAAATTTTTTTCTCAATAATAAAATACCTAAATTTTTCATTCTAAGAATTAATTATTTTACGAATTAAGTATTTTATATTCCTGATTTAGTGGCCACTCTGTAAAGCTTATAAGTAATGTAAGCAAAACTTTTAGTAAAAAGTCTAAAATGTTTTCTAATTCCTCAAATTAATCTAACAGATTAGGAAAGTAAATTAGCAAATTTACAGATGAGAAAATGGCAGGCAGAAAAAGTTAGAGGATAAGTAGAAAAGAAGATAAGTCTGAAATTATCTGAAACTATCTAAACTAAAAATTCGCGATTTTAAATACAAAAATATTGATTTATTACAGGATGATTGAGTTAACACAATGCGAGAACTTGAATTCGCAATATAGATAACGAACCTTGTTAAATTATACATAGCAGTAGCATAAAGAATATCTAGATGAGTATTGAGTTGAAGTTCTATTTTTGGTGGTTTTGCGGGTATAAGTTCAAGACAACAATTATCGAGAATATCTAAATAATGGGACCAATCGATGTTCAGCTGGTCAATGTCGATCGAATACCCTAGCGAGATGTCTATCGCTGCTTGACGAATGTCATCCAAAAAGTGTTGTTGGTAATATCTATATCGAAAAATGAGAGGAAAGTGTCAGGACTTTCTGGGACTTGCATCAGTTTTATACTTGGAAAATTCGATAAAAAAGCGAAAAGGAAGATGGCGCAGATTGTACTGAAAGTTTCTAAAATCATAAACGATATATGTGCAGTGTGAGAGGAAAGAGTAGAGAAGAATGAAATCAAAAGAACAAATTGTTGCTAGCAATTCTTAAACCCACCTATTAGCAGAATTCATTCCGTCTTTCATCAGACCAGTGAACTTTCTTTCTCCGGTTCTTGTATAGTCTCCCTAAAAGTAGACTTCTAATTAAATAATTATCTATAATAATAACATAATTACTTAAAAAACTATACTGGCTAATGTAAGTGTTTCACGAACCTTTAAAGCATTAGTTCCCGCATATTGCTTACTGATAATGTCGCCATTATTAGCCCAAAGCAACTGAAAGGTCTGTCGAATATTCGTGGGTAATGTACCGTCGGGAGGAATTAAACCAAGTTTGGAAAATTGCATTTCCATGACAGCTTTCCCTACTGCCGTTTGTACTACATTCGTTCTGTCTAAGCAATCTATGCAGTTTACACGAAAAACTCCTTTTTGCATGCAAATTGTTCCTTGCTTATCTCTCCAGCAGTAGCCCATGTCAGCTACCACACCAGCGAGTGCATTGATAAGTATAGAGACGTTTTCAAAATGCATTCCACGACTATACAACAAAGATTTTTATTGCTTTAGTTATAAAACAAATATTTTTTAGAAGCCTCAAAATAATAATTTAATTTATTAGAAGACTTACCAGTATTCATGAAAGTCAAAAGTAGCATAAGTGAGATCTGGGTGACTGTAATTAAGTACATGATTGCTGTAAGCATCCCAAATGACTTTTTCCTTGCCTGCTTGCTCGACTAGATTAACTATACAAACAGGTCCATAATAACTGAGCTCTTCGGTGAAATGTTTCTCAAAAGCGACTTGCGTTTCTGCTTCATCTAAAGATTAGGATTGCAAAATTTTCAATTTTAATCATTCAAAATTCAATGACTTAAATTCAACTTCAACTACCTTTGTCTATTCGAGGCGGTGGTTTATATTTATAACCAGGTTGAGACCAATAAACGGGGACACTTCCTCGAACTTGAACAAAGGATACTTGATGATCATGGTACCATACTAATTGTTCTGTTTCGACATAATTCGCACACTTCCCTTCTTCATCAACACCACGTCTCTTATATCTTTAACAAAACAAGTATTTAATTATCGCCACTATATTAAATTGCAAGAACTGCAAGAAATATAAAGTTTAAATAAAACATATACCGAGTTCCGGCCCGAAATCTGCTTCTCCTAGATATTATAGCTAAATTAAAAGTTTCATGTTGAGGTTGATCATCGAATCCAACTTCTACTTTACACTTTTCAATCTGTACATATCCTTGAATTATTGGTAATATCCAGCAATCTGCTTTCTCTGTCTGAAAGACAAAAATAGTATTTATTTTTAATAACAAACTCTGACCAAAAAGAAAATATTTCAAAAGTAAATCGAGTAAATTTTAACCTTCAGATTGAAGAGATCTAACAGCATGTGTTTATTCCAAAAAAACCTGTCGTCAACTTTTTCCCATAGTGGTTGTTTTTGGTCCTTTTTGTCTTGCTGAGATTCTTTAACACATTGTCTTTGTAAGGAATTTGTAATGTCCCCAGTTTGGCAAAAGAAGAAAGAATCAGTTTCTGTGAATATTTTATTTAACTCTTCTAGAATTCGCTTCTCAAATTTCTCTTTGTCTTTGACACCACTTCGTTTTGCTACCGAAGACTTGACCTAATTAAAAAATTAAAGTTTAATAATAATTTGTCTATCATTTGAAATGTCTATTAATTAAGTACTTAAGGATTCTTTGCGTATTTTTAATCAAGTTACCTGAGATGTGGCAAGAGCAGCAGCTTGTTGTGTTGTATTTTTTATAGTGTTTGTAGCACTTTTAATTGTACCCCAAGTTTTGGCAAAGCCAGCTTTCTGAGTTACATCAAACATTCCACCCATTCCTTTCTTTTTTGATACATTTTGGTGCTTTTTGCAAGGCAGTAACCCTATATCTGTATTTTCAGACAACAGATTCAAGAAAGCAATCGATTTTATTTTGTAGACCACATGCCCTCCATGTAATTCTCCAACAGGGGCAACTTCTTTTATCAACATTAATCGAGGCTCTAGAACTGAGGCTTGTTCGATTTTCCCCACAATTCCATAAAAGAATCCGAGGCATTCTAGGTCTAATGCACTTGCCCATTCCCAATCTAGAAAAAAAGCAGGAATTCGACTTAATTATAAATTTTAACAAAACACTGGAAATAAATAATAACATAAAACGTCTGAAAGAGTTTCTCATTGTTAACTTAACTAATTAGTAAAAGACAATAGAATTTTAAATTGTAATTAAAGTGCTAAAAAAAAGAAGAGTTCTCGTAAAAATGAAGACAATCATAAAAGACTGACATTACGAAAATAATGTATCCAGGAATAGAACATCTACTTAAATATTAACTAGGTAGGCGTTACTATACCACCGGGAAAATGTCAACTAGAACTGGGACAAGACAAAGGAATGTACTTACTTCGAATGCAAATTTTAAATATTTCTAATTGAGATTTTGAGACACTACACCTTAAGTATACATATAAAGTTGTTATTAAATTATATAATAAATATTATATCACAATTGTTATGCAAGTAAGGAGATTTTATATATTCATGTCAATAAAAAAAAGAGTTGTCGGAATCTAAACTTAAACATCAGAGTTGATGAGAGTGTTTGACAGTTGGACTGACAAAGAAAAACGCCTCCTGGAATTCTCTTATTAAGTCATTGTATTATAGATTAATTTTAAGTCTAAGAGAGAATTAAAGCTAATGATCAATATTTTTCTAAGATTATTGTTAAAAATATATAAAAATTGGAAAACAATAACAAAGACGTCACACGAACTATTGTTTTTCTAAGTAGATACGCCCATTGTTGCATTCTAATTTCTTGACGTGCGTTGTAGAAGTAAAAATTAAAAATAAGCTTAGAATTTATTGAACAATCGAGAAGAACGAATATTTAAAATTCATTTTTATTGTGAAAGATTTACAGATTGAATATAAACTTACCTGATTTAGCGGAGAGCTCTCCAGTATATTTTTCGCACCAAAGGCTGTGCCTTTCTTTCACGAAGATGTAATGTGATTCGGTACGAAAAAGCTCCATGTCTTAAATATCTCACAACGCAATTTTTTAATTATTTTGTCAATTTCCACGCACGACATGAATAACATTTGCACTCCTCGTTTTCGAACACGATTCATCTAAAGATGACATATCGCCATCTTGAAATAATTCATTTCGATCTTTGAAAATGATTCAACAGATAGCGCTGGTATCGATTTCGATTAAAAAATTTTTAAATCGTAAATATTTGTCCTTACAATCGTTCTTAATTAAAGGAATACTTAATTGCGGATAGTAAAAAAGGTCTTAGTTCATTAAAACATACTTCAATAGCATAACAATGTTTAGTAATTCTTTAATTGAGGAATAAAATCCAGGATTGAGAAGAACATCTTGTCACGTGATTCCATTGCCAAATACATAGTCAAATGTAGGACTATTTTTTCAAGTTATGTGTATTTGGTTATCAAAAGATACATTTTTGAGTGGAATTAAATTATATAACAATGTCTTTAGTTTTCGATTTATGTGTATCATTCTAAAATAAGTGGATAAGTTTAAAATGTTACGATTTTGAAATTTGATTTAGACATTTGCTTGACTAGCTGCAGAGTCTTTTGTCTGTGTCATTGTACGTTTTACTTCCGGTCAAGTAACAAAACGAATTTGGAAGCTCCGGCTTTTTAGTAGTAAAAAGTAGTGATTTTTTCAATGTTTCGGTTAAATTCAGGTATATAATTGAGCTGGAATCTATAATCATTAATGTTAATTGAAATCTTCGCGAAATTAAAGATATTTTTTCGCTATATACGATTCTCGGTTTCCAACAATATTTGCGGTAGAATCCCCGCCATTTTTATTGTTTTAAACGAATATTTTTAACGATTATAACACGCGAAACATAAATTTTAATTTTCAAATCAACGGATATACGTTACAAAAAACAGATAATATTTGGAATACGTTTTCAATAGATTTGCAGACTTATCGGAAATTCCGTATTGCAAATTTTCTTAACAAATTTTCTGAATTTTCAAGTGCGCCGTTTACACGAAAAAATGTCGTTATAGTGTTCTATACGTATACATCGTAACATTGCAAACAAATAGTGTTAACCTAACTTTGCAAACTTCGTTTGCGCGGTAAGTTAATAAAAAACAATAAATTTACGTTTACTTTTTATTATATTGCTTGAAAATTTGATACCTGTATGCATGAATATTTCAAATTGAAATTCTTCTAAATTTTTATGCTGTTAATTTTAAATTCTTAAATTTCTTACAATTTTTTTCATTTATAAAATTTATAACGTTTAACTCATTTATTTCAGGCATTGGAGTTAAATTTTTCGAAAAGTGTTGATTTCTTGGACTCTGAACGACTTTTCAGATCTACGGGATTCTATTTGAAGTCTAAACGATCGCTACGACAATAAAAGAGAGTTGTAAAGGTTAGTCCATTTAGTAGAAATCTTTTTCCTCTTGAATTACATTTAATTCAAACCGTATTGCGATAATAATGCAATATACCTTGCAAATCAAATATGAGAGGTATTCATAATTTATGCAAATTAAACTTTCTTTTCGTTTCTTTAATTATAAAATAGGACCTCTAGTACTCATGCATTAATTTATAAACTAACGAGATAAAATTTCAAAACAATACGAAGACTTTATTTCCACATTGTCGGATACATTTTTCCATGTGAAATAAGTTACTAGAGTGGAAATAGACAAAAATATGTGAAAATATACTCAACGATATGAGTAAGTTTTCAAAGCAAAAGCGTAATCTCAGAACACTTACGAAATATACCTTCGATTTATCGAAGCGCAGTCTTTTTAAGCACAGTTTTTAAAAAAAATAAAACTACTCTTTATAATAAGATTTAAATTAAACTGAAGTCAAGCGTAAATTTATAAAAGTTTTATACATTCGGGAAAAATACAGAAACCTAACAAAAAATGTTACTCCTTTTTTTTTATTATGTTTTTCTAAACATTGAATTAATTGCTGCGAAAGCCAAAGGTAGTTTAGTTATTATAATTACTGTTGAGAATTTTTTTTTTTTTCAAGAGCACATTTTGCAATAATGAATAGAACTTTGCTTACTATATACTTTGTTTTTCTTCATCGCCTTCACTCCGTCGATGACTCTTGCTTTTCTTGGCTCTAAATTCCTCCCATTTTCTGTGATTGAGAATTTGAAAATCGTCTACCTTAGCGATGAGTTCCAAGTAATTAGAAAGCTTTAAAAGTTCTCGATCCTTGTGTCTGTTCAGATGCGCTTGTTTAAAAGGCCGTATTCTAAGACCTGACTGTGGGTTCATGATAAAATTCCTTCTGATGTCATCGAACATTATCGTATTTTTAGGAGAGAACTGTTTGTACTTTCCCCAAATAATTCCAAGAGGTTTTACATCAACAACCCCGTATTTGGGAGTGTGTACAGAGATCATCGCTAAAGAGTCTAAGTGAAAAGCGATCTTGTAATTGGGATTGGCTGTGACACCCAGGAGCTTCATCTTTTCATTAATCCACTTCATACTAGTTGCTGACCAGATAACAATGTCGTAATCTTTATAGGCTCTTGTTAGAAATTCGTGTAAATAGGGTCGCATGAGTTCTATGCCAGACTCAGCTACTGATCTGTGATCAAAAAGGGTATAATCTATGTCGAGAACTAGAAGCTTTTTTCCTTCTCTGAGCGGATTTAATTCCTGGATATTGTATTGTTCTATTCGTTTCTGAATCTTTGAGAGATAAACTTCAGCCTTTTCGATTTCCACTTCCTCTTCCTCGATGTCTAGGTCGTTTATGACATCCGGCAAATTTTCAGGAGCTTGACTAACTTCTGCAATGTCCTCTTCTCGCGAACCCATTAGCATTAATTTGAAGCCCTTTTTAATACCCAACATGCCGATAGTATCTTCATCTTGTGCTGCTTTACCTGAAAAATTACATTTTTTATTGAAAGTTAAAAAGTTTAGATTACATAGATGATTTCAAATTCGTTGTTCTTTCTAAAATAATTGTTAATTTTCCCTGATATATAAAATAATTTTTGAGATTGTGCTATTAATTTGAATCAGGTTATAAGATAATTACAAGAAATCAAGTATAGAATGTAGAAAAGGTGTAACAATTCTAATATTTCAATAAAAAATAAAAAAACAAATAATCGACAAACGGGATATATAACCTTTAAATTTGAGGTTGAGTAGCTTCTGTCTTTCCGGTCTAACGCCAGTTTCTTTGTGAATTCGCTCTTTTAAGGTCAAAACGGTATCACTCTCCAAAATACTACAAATTTCATACTCTTTTCCGCTCCATTTCACTGTAATTTTACACTCATTTTCCATTTCGAGGATCTTGAGTTCTCGAAAACAATCGTTAAACTTGCACAAACAAAAATTAGTAAATTGTATACTTGATATAGTTTTCACAGATAATTGTTAAGATGAGAAAGTTATTTAATTAAGAATTATTGCAAAAGAGAAAAAGCACTCAATGTAAACATGAAAAAAGTAATTTTTATTTTGATAACTGCCTGTTGTTCAATGTTTTGGAGTCACTCACTGTCAGTACTGTCCCTCAGCAGGAAAGTACAGAAAGTTCTCGGTTGGTAATATAGTTAAGCAAATATTATAAGCTGGTGCTGCCTCCAATGACGTAATACATTTTTGAAACTTTCAAACAATACTTCAGCAATATTTCATTGGAATATACCAAATGTTCCAATTGCAAAAAATATTTCAAAAATATTCATGCAATATAACGTGCTATGGGGAGTTTTTACTTTTGAACAACCGTAAGAGTACATTCATAGTTTCGCCAGCTTAAAATTATAGCAACAATAAATATTTCTTCCTAAAAAATAAACCATTTACTGATTCCTAACACAATTAAATCCACATTTTATTCACATTAATTTAAATGCTTTCGTATACAGTATATTTTCAACTTTATCTTGAATTTCTTGAAGTAGATCATCGAATAGAATTTAGAGTAGTAAAACATGATAAAGATGTTTTGAGTACCTTAAAAAGAAATAAGACTTCAATAGCTAAATCTCGAAAATGATATAACTTTGTTTTAGTTTAATTACCCATTAAAAGATTGTGTGTCAACCAAATTTTTAACTTACTGTCCGAAAAGATGCCATAGATAAAACGCATAATTTTCCTGCACTAATTGTACAAGGTTTTTGACTTCTCAGAATCATCAAATGAAGTACATGTTTGTCCTTAGAACAGGTATTCTGCCACGAAGCATTATATCTAATGACAGAAATTTTCTGTAGATATACCTATTTTCAATGACATGTGGTAATTTTCGTATGAGCAAATTTATTTTCGCCTACTTTAAATTCACAATAATAAATATTTGTTGCTAATACTAGGCCATCTTACCTTCATTTCATAAGGATTAAGATGAATGGTCCAGTTTTAGTGACAATTATTTACTATTGCAAACATAAAGTTACCTCAAATGTAAGCACATATAAAAATTAAAGTAATTTTATATTCTAGAAATGCAACTTACATGTAATCACTTATTCCAGAACTATGATCAATCAAATTTTCACCTATCCAGCCTTTTACATACACATGAATAAGTGCACCTACTGTTATTGCTCCATATTTGATCGCTTCATACCAAAAACCTAAACTCAACACCATCTAAGACAAACAATACATTTATTAATGCAATATAAAAATATTAATTATTATTATTATTATAAAAATAGACAAATATTGCTTACCTGAACTCCTGCCAGAAATATTACAAATGTAGCAAGGAGAACGTCAAAAAAAAAGCAAATTGAGTAAGTTGAGTCTATGTCTTCGGCAAAACTATTAATTAATGAAATACATATTACATTAGGTTCACTTTAAATTCCTACCTATCACTATTGCATCTCACTATTATCAAAATGAAGTAATATTTAAAAATATTTCTTTGAAAATACTAACTTTATATCATTCTGATGCTCTTCAATGCAGAGAATAATTTTCCCGGTAATGTCGTTTATTTTGCTTTGGTAAGAAAGGAAAAAAATTGTTTATATTACTCATAAAATTCATAATCTCAAAATGTGTTACGTATTATTTACGTACTGTTTTCGATTATCATCATTGATCAGAATTTGGCAGTTTTCGTTTTTACTTATTTCAACATCGTCTGTTCCTTGAAATGTATTTTTCACGCGCTCTCTGAAAAGAATGTATATTTGATGAATATTTTTTAAATGTCATTTCCAGGCTTGTTTGATCAAATAATCGTATTTCTTATTTCGAAAAAATATTTATTATGAAAAAAAAACAAATCAAAATCTACAAGTACTATAAGTTTTGTTTTACCCAAGGATTTGAAATCTGGCACAGGCATGTTGCACACATAAGAAGAACAATGTATCAGTAGCAATATGGATAGTCATACTTATAAAAATAAGTACATAAGCATGCAATACGAAAACGTAGAAATATTTGTCTGTATCTATATAGTAATTTTCTGTTGGAAAAAGGCCAAGATATTGTCGAGGTTCATTCAAAGGTAAGATAATATCCAAAATTGTAGGAGAAATTGCACCTAACCCATAAAGTCCAGATAGCGTGTACATGAAAACTATAAAAAAAGAAGTAAACTGACAGTATTACTTATTTCTAAAAGTTTTACTGCTAAAGTAACAAAAAAAATCACCTGTATAATAAAACGCCCAGTTTCGTCCAAATTCATCATACTGATGAAGAATCCGATATTCTTTTGGACTAAACTTACCACTCGTCCAATCATTCTCAATAATATTCAAAAGCTCCTTAATCTAAATACAAAAAGCAACTTTTTAATTGGATATCAATCTAAAATCTAATAAGAGAAATTGGCAAACGAGATTTACCTTTGAATTATTTTTGATAATAGTCACAAATTTCACACAAGACTCTATAAAAATGATTAACAAGGGTATAGTTTCAAGTACTAAGTGCATGTCTTGAAATACGTCTAATAGTGTAACAACCTATAATAACAGAATGAGATTTTAGAGATTATTATAAAATAAAATAAGGTTTTAAAATACAATAATTATTACATAAAACTGAAAGACTTACAGTAGGCTGAAGAGGACTCGCTAACACAAAAAGAGTAAATCCCCCAAAAAATAATCTGTGCAGAATTTTCTGATACGGCCACTGTCCGATCATTGATAATAAAAGTTTAATAGTCTTAAAATAAGCAATCTCCTGATAAAAATTCATCATTTGAAAATATTTTTTAAAGCTCGTGTATCACTACTCTACTTTTCAGACAACTGAATTCCATATTGTTAAGGCTTACACAATTGATCTGCTTATAACCTTCGTCTACAATTAATTAATAAAATATTCAGATCATACATTCAAATGAGGACACAAGTGTAAATAATATAAAATTCAATTATTAGTAATATTTAAAAAATCTCCACCATTAGAGCAATTTCGTGTCGCTAACTTTAAGTTTAAAATAATAAATAATTCTCATTAAAACTAGACCAATTACTTGAACACAAAACGGAAAATAAATTGCCTAGTTTTAGCAAACAATATTTATTATTGCGAATTTAAATTTGGCAATGGTAATTACCACATGCACGTAGCGCAAATTTTTTTTAAAACTATTTATATTTGAACTTTACTTTATTTACGCTTGTTTCTCCATTTTAATATATTGATCTATGAATCTTTTAATAATTAATTTCCGGCGATGATTAAGCTTTTCAATTTTAACTGAAAACTTTCGTAATTTATTTAAGTTACTATTATCTAAATAACCTTCTATAATATTTCCAAGTCGTTTAAAAGTTTTGATCATCCAAAGGCCATTTGTGTAAGCCTAGTGTAACAAAAGTCAATTCATTTGTTTAAAAATGAGTATGATGGTACACAAGCTTTAAAAAACATTTTGAAACGCTGAATTTTTATGATGAAATTGCTTATTTTAAAACTATTTGGGCCGATTCCACCAACTGTGATTAAATTTTCATCCTTGATTAACTTAAGTTAATCAATACTTTTGTACGGAAATCAAGGATTTAATCTAGGATTAAAATTTAATCACAGTTGATAGAATCGACCCTTAAACTTTTAATCTTAATGATCGGAAATTGTCCGTATCAGAAAATTATGCAAAGATTTTGTTTTGGGGCGTTTACTCTTGTTGTATTACTGAGTCCAGTTCAGACAGTTGTAAGTCTTTCAGTGTTATGTATCAATTATTGTATTTTAGTATTTTATTTTATATTAATACCTAAAATCTCATTAATCTCATTAATCTTATTAATCCCTAAAATCTCATTCTATAATTCAATTTAAACCTGAGCGTACAATTCTTGTTTATGTAAAATTTTTGAGTATTTGCATTAATAGTTTAAAGGTAACCTTGTCTAACAAATTTTCTTATCAGATTTTAGATTTATATACAATATTAGAAACTTGATTTTTGTATTTAGATGCAGGAACTTTTGGTTTTTATTAAATTGACAGTAACAGTTTTTAGAAATACATAATTCTCGCAGTTTACAAATTAAGTGATCAGTTTTCTTTGATATTCTCTGCGTTAAAAGCATCAGAAGATTATAAGGTAGTATTTTTAAAGAAATATTTTTAAATATTATTATTTCTGTGAGTCAAGGAAGGTACAGAAAGTTCTCGGTTGTTAAATGTAGTTTCATATATATTATAAGCTGGTGCTGCCTCGAGTAACATGATACATTTTTAAAACTATCAAATAATATTTCAGCTATTTTTCATTGGAATATTCCAAATTAATTAAAAACCTTTCGCATACAGTAAATTTTTCATTCCATCTTGAATTTCATTAAATAGATCATCGAATAGAATTTAGAGTGGTAAAACATGATAAAGATGTTTTGAGTACCTTAAAAAGAAATAAGACTTCAATAGCTAAATCTCAACTTAAATTCTGGTACAAAATTTCGTTTCTTCCAAAATGATTTAGCTTTGTTTTATTTTAATTTTCAATTAAAAGGTTGGATGTAAAAGAAATTTTTAACTTACTGTCCGAAAAGATGACATAGATAAAACGCACAATTTTCCTGCCCTAATTGTACAAGGTTTTTGACTTCTCAGAATCATCAAATGAAGTATATGTTTGTCCTTAGAACAGGTATTCTGCCACGAAGCATTATATCTAATGAAAAAAATTTCTGTAGATATACCTATTTTTAATGACCTATTTTTATTTTTATTTTAATTTTAGATATACCTATTTTTATTTTTTAATAATGTGGTAATTTTCGTATGAGCAAATTTAGTTTCGCCAACTTTAAATTCGCAATAATAAATATTTGTTGCTAATGCTTTAATCAGTGACAATTATTTGCTATTGCAAACGTAAAGTTACCGCAAATGTAAGCACATATAACAATTAAAGTAATTTTATATTCTAGAAATGCTTCTTACATGTAATCACTTATTCCAGAACTATGATCAATCAAATTTTCACCTATCCAGGCTTTCAGGTACACATGAATAAGTGCACCTAATGTTATTGCTGCATATTTTACGGCTTCATACCAATAATTTAAACTCAACACCATCTAAGACAAACAAAACATTTATTAATGCAATATAAAAATATTACTTATTATTATTATAAAAATAGGTAAATTTTGGTTACCTGAACTCCTGCCATAAATATTACAAATGTAGCAAGGAGAACGTCAAAAAAGTAGCAAATTGAGTAAGTTGAGTCTATGTCTTCGGCAAAACTATTAATTAATGAAATACATATTACATTAGGTTCACTTTAAATTCCTACATATCACTATTGCATCTCACTATTATCAAAATGAAGTAATATTTTTAAATATTTCTTTGAAAATACTAACTTTATATCATTCTGATGCTCTTCAATGCAGAGAATAATTTTCCCGGTAATGTCGTTTATTTTGCTTTGGTAAGAAAGGAAAAAAATTGTTTATATTACTCATAAAATTCATAATCTCAAAATGTGTTACGTATTATTTACGTACTGTTTTCGATTATCATCATTGATCAGAATTTGGCAGTTTTCGTTTTTACTTATTTCAACATCGTCTATTCCTTGAAATATATTTTTCACGCGCTCTCTGAAAAAATGTATATTTGATGTGTATTTTTTAAATATCATTTCCAGGCTTGTTCGATCAAATAATCATATTTCTTATTTAGAAAAAATATTTATTAAGAAAAAAAGCAACATCAATAAATACTAGAAGTTTTTTTACCCAAGGATATGAAATCTGGCACAGGCATGTTGCACACATATGAAGAACAATGTATCAGTAGCAATATGAACAGTCATAGTTAGAAAAATAAGTACATAAGCATGCAATAGGAAAACGTAGAAATATTTGGTTGTATCTAAATAGTATTGTTCTGTGGGTAAAATGCCATTATTTCGTCGAGTTTCATTTAAAGGGATGATAATGTCCAAAATTGTAGGAGAAACTGCAGCTAACCCATAAAGTGAAGATAGCGTGTACATGAAAACTATAAAAAAAAGACCACTTAATTTGTAAACTGACAGTATGATTTATGTCTAAAAAGTTTTACTGGTAAAGTAACAAAAAAAATCACCTGTGTAATAAAAGGCCCAGTTTCCTCCAAATTCATCATACTGATGAAGAATCCGATATTCTTTTGGACTAAACTTACCATTCGTCCAATCTTTCTCAATAATATTCAAAAGTTCCTTAATCTGAATACAAAAAGCAACTTTTAAATTGGATATCAATCTTAAATCTAATAAGAAAAATTGGCAAACAAGATTTACCTTTGAATTATTTTTCATAATAGTCACATATTTCACACAAGAATCTACAAAAATGATTAACAAGGGTATATTTTCAATTACTTCATGTATGTCGCGATATATTTCTATGAGTTCAAGAATCTATAATAACATAATGAAATTTTAGAGATTAACATAAAATAATATAAGGTACTAAAATACAATAATTAATATTTAAAATTGAAAGACTTACAATAAACTGAATTGGACTCAGAAACACAGTAACAGCACATGCCCCCAAAAAAAATTTGTGCAGAATTTTCTGATACGGCCACTGTCCGATTATTGATAATAAAAGTTTATTAGTCTTAAAATAAGTAATCTCCTCATAAAACTTCATCTTTTGAAAATATTTTTTAAAGCTTGTGTATCAACATTCTGATTTTGAGACAACTGAATTCTATATTGTTATAAGGCTTACACAATTAGCCTTTTGATAATATTAACTTTCTAACGACTTGGAAACTTATCTGCTTATAACTTTCGTCGAAAATTAATTAATAAAATATTCATAGATCATACATTCAAGTGGGGTCACAAGCGTTAATTATATAAAGTTCAACTATCAGTAATTTTTAAAAAATCTGCACCATTAGAGCAATTTAATGTCGCTAACTTTATGTTTGAAAAAATAAATAATTTTCATTAAAACTGGACCACTTACTTTAATACGAAAGGGAAAATAAATTGCCTAGTTTTAGCAAACAATATTTATTATTCTTAATTTAAAGTTGGCAATGGTAATTACAACATGCACGTAGCGCAGATTTTTTTTAAACTATTGATATTTGAACTTTACATTATATTTACGCTTGTTTCTCCATTTTAATATATTGATCTATGAATCTTTTAATAATTAATTTCCGGCGATGATTAAGCTTTTCAATTTTAACTGAAAACTTTCGTAATTTATTTAAGTTACTGTTATCTAAATAACCTTCTATAATATTTCTACGTCGTTTAAAAGTTTTGATCATCCAAAGGCCATTTGTGTAAGCCTAGTGTAACAAAAGCGAATTCATTTATCTGAAAATGAGTATGATGGTACACGAGCTTTAAAAAATATTTTCAAGCGATGAATTTTTATGGTGAGATTGCTTATTTTAAGACTGTTAAACTTTTATTATCAATGATCGGACAGTGGCCGCATCAGAATATTCTGCAAAGATTTTGTTTTGAGGCGTGTACTCTTGTTGTGTTACTGAGTCCAGTTCAGAATGTTGTAAGTCTTTCAATTTTATGTATCAATGATTGTATTTTAGTATTTTATTTTATATTAATCTTTAAAATTTCATTCTGTATATTATAGATTTTTACAATATACGTTGCATTTCACAAATTAAATTCTATAATTCAACTTGTACCTGCGCTTACAATTCTTCTAAATGGTTATGTGAAATTTTTGAGTATTTGCATTAATAATTCAGAGATAACCTTGTCTAACAAATTTTCTTATGAGATTTTAGATTTATATACAATATTAAAAACTTGATTTTTGTATTTAGATGAAGGAACTTTTGAACATTATTGAAAATGATTGGACGAGTGGTAACTTTACTGCAAAAGAATATCTGATTCTTCATATGAATAGGATGCATTTTGGAGGAACTGGATGTTTTATTATACAGGTGATTTGTTTTTTTATTAAATTGATAGTAAAATTTTTTAGAAATACATAATTTTCGCAGTTTACAAATTAAGTGATAAGTTTTCTTTGATTGTCACTTAAATAAGTGAAATAAGCTATGTTTTACGTTTCTTACTAAAGCAAATAAACGAAATTAAAAGGAAAATTATTCTCTCCGTTAAAGAGCATCAGAAGATTATAAAGTAGTATTTTCAAATGTAGTTTCGTAAATATTATAACATGGTGCTCCCTCGAATGACATGATAAATTTTTGGAACAGTCAAATAATATTTCAGCAATATTTTATTGGTTGTAACATTTCAAATAGGTGTAATAATTACCGTAAGAGCACATTTATAGTTTCGCCAGCTTTAAATTATAGCAATATTAAATATTTCTCCCTAAAAGTAGACCATTTACTGATTCCTAACACAATAAAATCCACATTTTATTCTCATTAATTTAAATGCTTTCGTATACAGTAAATTTTTCATTTCATCTTGAATTTCTTGAAGTAGATCATCGAATAGAATTTAGAGTAGTAAAACATGATAAAGATGTTTTAAATACCTGAAAAAGAAATAAGACTTCAATAGCTAAATCTCGACTTAAATTCTGGTACAAAAATTAGTCTCTTCCAAAATGATTTAGCTTTGTTTTATTTTAATTTTCTATTAAAAGGTTGTGTGTAAAAGAAATTTTTAACTTACTGTCCGAAAAGATGACATAGATAAAACGCACAATTTTCCTGCCCTAATTGTACAAGGTTTTTGACTTCTCAGAATCATCAAATGAAGTATATGTTTGTCCTTAGAACAGGCATTCTGCCACGAAGCATTATATCTAATTACAGAAATTTTCTGTAGATATACCTATTTTTAATGGCATGTGGTAATGTTCGTAGGAGCAAATTTATTTTCGCCTACTTTAAAATTCGCAATAATAAATATTTGTTGCTAATACTAGGCCATCTTACCTTCGTTTCATACGGATTAAGATAAATGGTCCAGTATTAATGACAATTATTTATTATTGCAAACGTAAAGTTACCTCAAATATAAGCACATACAAGAATTAAAGTAATTTTATATTCTAGAAATGCAACTTACATATAATCACTTATTCCAGAACTATGATCAATCAAATTTTCACCTATCCAGCCTTTCACATACACATGAATAAGTGCACCTAATGTTATTGCTCCATATTTGATGGCTTCATACCAATATTTTAAATTCAACACCGTCTAAGACAAACAATACATTTATTAATGAAATATAAAAATATTAATTATTATTATTATAAAAATAGAAAAATATTAGTTACCTGAACTCCTGCCATAAATATTACAAATGTAGCAAGGAGAACGTCAAAAAAAAAGCAAATTGAATAAGTTGAGTCTATGTCTTCGGCAAAACTGTTAATTGATGAAATACATATTACATTAGGTTCACTTTAATACCTTTAATACCATTAGGTTCTACCTATCACTATTGCATCTCACTATTATCAAAATGAAGTAATATTTAACAATATTTCTGTGAAAATACTAACTTTATATCATTCTGATGCTCTTCAATGCAGAGAATAATTTTCCCGGTAATGTCGTTTATTTTGCTTTGGTAAGAAAGGAAAAAAATTGTTTATATTACTCATAAAATTCATAATCTCAAAATGTGTTACGTATTATTTACGTACTGTTTTCGATTATCATCATTGATCAGAATTTGGCAGTTTTCGTTTTTACTTATTTCAACATCGTCTATTCCTTGAAATATATTTTTCACGCGCTCTCTGAAAAAATGTATATTTGATGTGTATTTTTTAAATATCATTTCCAGGCTTGCATTCGATCAAATAATCGTAATTCTTATTTCGAAAAAACTTTTAGTAAGAATAAAGACAGCACCAATAAATACTATAAGTTTTTTTTTTACCCAAGGATTTGAAATCTGGCACAGGCATGTTGCACACATATGAAGAACAATGTATCAGTAGCAATATGGACAGTCATAACTATAAACATAAATATATAAGCATGCAATGCGAAAACGTAGAAATATTTGTCTGTATCTATATAGTAATTTTGTGTTTGAAAAATTCCAAGATTTTGGCGAGGTTCATTCAAAGGGAAGATAATATCCAAAATTGTAGGAGAAACTGCACATAATCCATAAATTGTTGGTAGCGTGTACATGAAAACTATAAAAAAGAAATCCACTTAATTTGTAAACTGACAGTATTATATATTTTTAAAAAATTTTACTGCTGAAGTAACAAAAAAAAATTACCTGTATAATAAAAGGCCCAGTTTCCTCCAAATTCATCATACTGATGAAGAATGCGATATTCTTTTGGACTAAACTTACCATTCGTCCAATCTTTCTCAATAATATTCAAAATTTCCTTAATCTAAACACAAAAAGAAAATTTTTAATTGAATATCAATCTAAAATCTAATAACAAAAATTGGTAAACAAGATTTTACCTTTGCACTATTTTTGAAAATAGTTACGAATTTAACAAAGCTTTCTACAAAAACGATGAACATGGGTATTTCTTGAGTTACAGATCGTATGTCGCGAAATACAACTAATAGTTGAAGAATCTATAATAAAAGAATGAAATTTTAGACATTATTATAAAATAAAATAAAGTACTCACATACAATAATTAATACATAACATTGAAAGACTTACAGTAGGTTTTAGTGTACTCAGTAATACAACAAGAGTACATCCCCCAAAAAAAAATCTGTGCAGAATTTTCTGATACGGCCACTGTCCGATGACTGATAATAAGAGTCTAATAGTCTTAAAATAAGCAATCTCCTTATAAAAATTCATCGCTTGAAAATATTTTTTGCAGCTTGTGTCCGAGCACTCTGATTTTCAGACAACTGAATTCCGTATTAAAAGGAATTTCCGTATTAAAGGCTAACACAATTAGCCTTTGGATAATCTGAACTTTTTAACGACTTAGAAACTTAGCTGCTTATAACCTTCGTCTACAATTAATTAATAAAATATTCAGATCATACATTCAAATGAGGACACAAGTGTAAATAATATAAAATTCAATTATCAGTAATATTTAAAAAATCTGCACCATTAGAGTAATTTAGTGTCGCTAACTTTATGTTTGAAAAAATAAATAGTTTTCATTAAAATTAGACCACTTACTTCAATACGAAACGAAAAGTAAATTGCCTAGTTTTAGCAAACAATATTTATTGCTGCTAATTTAAATTTGGCAATAGCAATTACCACATACACGTAACGCGTATTTTTTTTAGCTATTGATATTTGAACTTTACTTTATATTTACGCATGTCTCTCCATTTTAATATATTGATCTATGAATGTTTTATTAATTAATTTCGGGCGATGATTAAGCAGTGTAGTTTTAACTGTAAAACTTTCTTAATTTATTTAATTTACTGTCATTTAAAAGTTTTGATCATCCAATGGCCCCGTTTGTGTAAGCCTAGTGTAAGAAAAGGGAATTCAGTTGTCTGAAAATGAGTATGATGATACACGAGCTTTAAGAAATATTTCCAAGCCATGAATTTTTATGATGAGATTGCTTATTTTAAGACTACTAAACTTTTATTATCAATGATCGGACAGTGGCCGTATCAAAAAATTCTGCAAAAATTTTGTTTTGGGGCGTGTACTCTTGTTGTGTTACTGAGTCCAGTTCAGTTTGTTGTAAGTCTTTCAGTTTTATGTATCAATTATTGTATTTTAGTATTTTATTATATATTAATCTTTAAAATTTCATTCTGTATATTATAGATTCTTACAATATACGTTGCATTTCACAAATTAAATTCTGTAATTCTAATTATACCTGTGCTTACAATTCTTCTAAATGGTTATGTGAAATATTTGAGTATTTGCATTAAGAGTTCAAAGGTAACCTTGTCTGACAAATTTTCTTATTAGATTTTCGATTTATATACAATATTAAAAACTTGATTTTTGTATTTAGATGAAGGAACTTTTGAACATTATTGAAAATGATTGGACGAGTAGTAAGTTTACTGCAAAAGAATATCTGATTCTTCATGAATATGATGAATTTGGGAGTAACTGGACGTTTTATTATACAGGTGATTTGGTTTTTATTAAATTGACAGTAACACTTTTTAGAAATACATAATTCTCGCAGTTTACAAATTAAGTGATCGGTTTTCTTTGTTTCTAGTGATCATGTATACACTACCAGCAATTTATATGCTGTCTGCAGTTGCTCCTCTAATTTTGGATGTTATCGTACCTTTGAACGAAACTCGTCGAAATAATATCATTTTTCCAATACATGAACATTATTATTTAGATACACGCAAATATTTCTACGTTTTCGTATTGCATTGTTATCTTCTTACATTCGTAGTTATGACTGTCAAAATAGCTATTGATACATTGTGCTTTACATGTGTGCAACATGCCTGTGCCAGATTTCAAATCCTTGGGTAAAAGAACTTACAGGATTTTTTTGGTGTTCTTTTTAATAAATATTTTAGCTAAATATGATTCACGATTATTTAATCAAACAAGAATGTACATCATATAATGGGTTTCTCTATCGATAACATTGAAAATATAAGCTCTTTTCAGAAAGCGCCTGGAAAATATATTTCAAGAAATAGACGATGTTGAAATAAGTGAAAATGAAAACTGCCATTTTTTGATGAATGATCACAATCTTCAAGAGTATGCAAATAATAGGTAACACATTTTTGTGATTATTGACTTTTGTAAGTGAAATAAAGTATGTTCTTCCTTTCTTATTAAAGCAAAATAAACGAAATTAACAGGAAAATTATTCTCTGCGTTAAAGAGCATCAGAAGATTATAAGGTAATATTTCCAAAGAAATATTTTGAAATATTAGGCCACTTTTACAGTACTGCGTAATGCAATAGTGATAGGAACTTAATATAGAATATATGTATATTTGATTAATTACTAGTTTTGCTGAACTCATAAACTCAGCATACTCATCTTGCTTCTTTTATGACGTTATTCTTGATACGTTAGGAATATTTGTGACAGGAGTTCAGGTATTTTATATATATCTACTTTTATGATTATTAAAATATCAATATTATATTAATAAATATATTTTTTGTCTTAGATGGTGTTGAGTTTAAGTTATTGGTATGAAGCCTTCAAATATGGAGCAATATTAATTGGTACACTTATTCATCTGTACGTGAAAACCTGGATAGGTGAAAAATTGATTGATCATAGTTCTCGATTAAGTTTTCACGTGTAAGTTGCATTTCTAGGATATAAAATTACTTTAATTCTTATATTTACATAAGTTTTTCAATATATAAATATAACTAAGAGTATATAATACTTTACTATAAGAAAGGAGGCAAGATGGCCTAGTATCAGCAATAAATATTTGTTATTGCAAATTTAAAGTTAGCGAAATGAAATTTGCTCTTATGGAAATGACCATATGCCATTAAAAGTGGCTAACAGATATTTTTATTATTAGATATAATTCTTCGTGGCAGAACGTCTTTACTAAGGACAGACTTATACTTCATTTGATGATTATGAGATGTCAAAAAGCTTGTAGAATTAATGCAGGAAGATTATGCGTTTTATCTACGGAATCTTTTCGGACTGTGAGTTCAAACTTTTTTGTACACACAACTTTTTAATGAAAAATTAAAATAAAACCTAAACCTAAACCTAAACCTAAACCTAAACCTTTAAGGTACTAAATACTTCTGTATCATATTTTGCTGCTCTGAATTCTATTCGGTAAGTTATTTCAAGATGGAATGAAAAATTTACTGTATACGAATTGCTTTTAAACTTATGAGAATAAATATATCAATCGGCTTCGTTTAAAAAGCGAATTTATTCCTTTTTTGTCAGAATTTAAGCATTCTTTTTTGAATTAATTTAAATAAACAACAAGTATAAAGTTCGAGGTTAAAAAAATGGCAGGTAGTTCTTCAGTTACGATAATTGGACTCTAATTGGCAGAAATATGAAGGCCACTTTTGACCGGTGAGTTGAGTAGGTGCTACACATATGAGTAACAAGCCTTTCTCAATATCTGTAATAATTGTATAGGCAATGCTTTAATTTGTAATAACGCGAAAATTTTGAAATTGAACGAAAAAAGTTAGTGAAAATTATGCAATTCAATTTATTTTATATAATTTAAATCTTGACCAATATCAAGCCCAACATTTCATTTCTTTGAGCGTCATTCTTTGACGTCAGTTCAACTTGGCAATGACAGACTGCAAATTTTATATTACAAGGCCAAAGCTTTCGAAAAGAATCATCATAGAAATGAAAGGAAATAAGTGAACAAAATTAAGGGAAAATTCAAACTGAAATAGATTTAGGAATTTAATTTTCATAAATTGAAGATAACTTTGGTTTTCATTGTTAATACCTCATAATATCTTTAAGTATATTATTTCACATATTTCTCTTGTCAATTTCTTCACTCTAAACTACATTTTATTTCAATTACAATTTACATAGTTTTTTGGCAACATTCCAAATCAAAAACAACGTCTTTGATTTATATTTATGTATACACACCGGTTAGCTAATAATAGTGAACTTGCATTATGCAATTTTGCATGCGAAAAGCATTTCTACTCCTTGTCTAAGAGGTCAAGTTTCGATAAAATTACTCTTCACTATGCATAATTTTCTTGGGAAGAACAATTTGTTTAGTTTTTACAAGTATTTCTTCAAAATTTAGCTAAACTTTCAGCTAATTGTCATAGAACTTATTTAAAAATTTTTAAAAATCCTGTAGAGTTACAAATCAATGAAATATGTAATACAATTTACTATATTTGTTAATACATGGAAATTCATAAATTTAATTAATTTCTGCGATCGTGGAAAGCAATTAAGTCATTTTCGTAACAATCAATTCTTTTATTTTTAATTGGCATGTACTTTTGCCTTTGAAATTTAAAGTAAATCGAAGGACTTGTATGCTATCGTGAGTTATATACGTAATAAGTGATCAAACTTCAAAGTGCAAGAAAATGAAAATTACAAGGTCAATTAGTAACTCAGTTTTCTTATTTCTTTTAATTATATGAGAAATGAGAATAATCAATAATAATCAATTTTCAATTCTTTTGAATTCTTTTGAATTCCTGTAAATTATTTTGAATTCAAGTAATATATAAATATCGCTAGTGGTTACCCTTCTGGAAAGCCGTATGAAGGTCCCTGAATTATTTTAGAACAAGAGTTTGTTTTTTAATCAAATGTGCCAAGGTTGCATGCTGTTTGGTTTCATCTGTTTGGGATTTGGCACTTCTATTCTTATGCTCTGACTCCCTTCAAATTTAATATCTTGTTTCATAAATGAAAATGTAAAAAGGTGATTTCTCTCATCTGTCACTCATTGATGTGTACCTGATTGTATCGAATGCAAAATTGCAGTTTGCTTTCTCGAAAAAATGACGTACGTCACGAAAGCGCGGGCGCAGCAGGTTTGGCGCGACGTCGCGTGTTATACTATACGCCTACAAGTTTAGTTCAACGGCGACGCCGCACCAGACGTACGTGGTAGGACATACACCACCTTATATAAAGTGATCGTTTTCGCGATTATTTCCTCCGTCGCGCGAAAGTACGAAAGAAACTTCTCTATTCAAAATAATAAAAACAAAATTGAGAAAACTATAAGAAAGGACACGAACCGCAAACTTTTCGTCTTGTTAAAAGGACGAAAAGGATCAAAGTTTAGTTGCTCTTCGAACTAGCTGATTCGAGTTTCAAACGTCCAGAAACTTTTAAAGCAAGGAGCTAATCACAGCGGGTCTCCGTACCCCAAATAAATAAACGAACATACAAATTTTTAACACTAAAAAAATTATATTTGTGAAAATATCTAAGCGAAAAAATTAAGTTCTAAGTTGGTGAAACTTTTAGCCGCAGCATTTTGCGCAAGTTTCGGTGCCGGTGAATGTAAAAGTGAAGTAAGAAGTGAATGAAGCCAAAAACTCATTTACTTAAACTTAAAATTACATTCTGTTGATTTTTTTTAAATTAAAAATTCAAAAACAGAAACGAATAATATTCGTGGAACAAGTTGTGGGATTTTATCTCAAAATTAAAGTTCGGATGGACTTCTCTTTTAAATAAAAATAAACTTTATAGAGTTCAGTGAATAGACAGGATCGGTAAATTGATTGTGACTTCCTGCACAAGTTTGAAGATAACAAAAATGGCTTCCGCAATCATTTCTATGAGGCTTTTTCTACCGATTCTTCTTACTGCGCTTATGCTCTGCATAGGTGAGTTTTTGTCTAAATTACGGTTCAAAAGCGCCAATTAACACTATTGTTATATAAATTGATATTATAGGGGTGCTTCGTTTATTTGAATCTATCGAAAAGCGAAAATCAATACTTTTTAATATTATGGTTCATTAACTGAAGAGTAATACAGTTTCTTTCGGGTTTATAGTATTAGATTAATTAATAAATATAGAAAAAGGCCGGAAGAAAAGTTTGGAGAGGGAGAAAGTACAAACAATATTTTGGCTACATTTCAGGTACACACCTTCTTATAATTCGTTTTATGACTTCAATAAGAAGAATAAATATTAAATTAAATTAATCAATTTTGAATTAATATTTCCTCACTGATTCCATATGAAAGACATTTAAACTACCTCTAATTTACCTAAGAGACTAAGAGTATTAATTTGACATTTAACGGACTAATTATGATGCCTATATGTATGTATTAGGCAGAGGCTGGTCGATTAAATCAGTATATGGTAAAAGATGTGAAAATTCATTTTCTTCTAATAAAAACTATTTTATCGTATTTTCTTTTAATCAAGAAACTTTAAAATATTTTTTAAAGTAATATTTATTCTCGAACAAGGTGAAATGCTCGAGTTTTTGACGAAGATTCGCTTTTATTTTAGGCGGGAACTTCAAATCGAAATAATTATGTTAACTCCATTTAAATATTGATATTAATACTTATTGTACTATTTGAGAGTTAATTGTAGCAAATCATCAATATTAAAGAATTAAATATAGTATGTTTCTAATCAGATAATAAAGTAATAAATTATTCTATTGAGTTTTAACAATTTAATGAGAAAACTTCTAAGAGATTGTATTTAGAAAGTCATAAATTCTGAAAGCAGATGCTTACCTTATAAATCTTAATTTCAACGTGATCTTAATCTTATATTCTCGTTATTACACCCCATTCTCAATTCACTTAACCCTTTTTATCCAATTAATTTGCCACAATGCATAATTCATTTAGTAAACCAGATCCTCACTTTAAAAGTCGCTTCCATGCTTTTCATAAGCAGATAAATACACCCTGACAATGACGATTAATTTTAAAAAGAGAGCTTCAAAATGTTTTGATGTAAATTTATGAATCAGGCTCCGTAATAAATCACTTATTTGAGGCACTGACCCAGATTTTATCGCACGAATTTACGCTTAGCTCTTGCAATGAATTGAAGGGTAGATGGGGCAGTTTTTTCCATTAAAATCGTTGTTTTCGCCTTATCATGGAAAAACTTTTAATAAGTCTCGAAGTTTAATACTATCTATTTAGATTTTCTTGCATAAATTATTTTTCTGTCAGTTTCTCTTTGCATTGAAAATAAATTTAATGAAGTTACATACATGGCTGCCCCCAGCATTAAAATTCATATAAATGTTGAATCCTTTTTTGATTATTTTGTAGAGATCAAAGAAAGATTCAATATTGATTTGATATTGAATTGATATTCAATTGATTTCGTACTTAGTTGCAAAATATATGTATATCATTTGTTTCCTTCACGATTAAAAACCATTCAAATTTCTTTTGCTCTCTGGCCTCAACTGGCCTTTCATAGTTGGCCTCAATTACAGCTAATTTGATTTCAATATCCTAGAATATTACAGAATCAGTGGCAAATTCTATTCACATTTTTAGAAACTGCTTAAAATATTGCAATCATTTCTTAATTGAATTCGGTTTAAAAGCTTATTTCACTTTATTTGAAATGATTTCAATTCAACATTCTGTATAAAAATGAGTTTTATTGAATGACAATGCAGTTTATTAGCTATTACTGGCATGTCACAAAATTAATCCTATCTTTTTTCACAATGAATAATCAATATGTAACAATGCAATTAATGTGCAATGTGACGGAAATGTGGGTCGTTGTCGGTGCATTTGTGGATGGAGGGTTAACGTCATAGAAGTCATGAAATCATAATTTATTGCTGAATAGAAACATAACTATTATCCAGTAGATTCTACAATTACGGAATGATATATTAAGTGTATATCCGCGCATAAATGTAAGCATGAATGCAGATATCTGCAGATGGTGAGAATATAATGGTGACCATTCACACGAACACAGTACTGATGTCACTGTTTTACTTGTCAGTTTGCACCTATCTCAACAGTTTCCACATTTCTCATAGATCCGAAATCACCTACTTGATTTATATATAGCTTAGCTTTGCTGATTACTGAATTATTAGTAACTGAATTGATGCCAATAAAAAATAATTCATTATGATGAAAACCACTTTCTTCTGATGAAAGTATTCTGAAAGTATTTTTAAAAAAGGTCTAAATGGAATAAGTAAATTTTCCTTTATCCACGGATTATCGAAATCTCGTTTTGCTTAATGACTAATTCACTGGGAGTGTCCGCCATTTAATCATTCTCTCCTAAAGGTGTGGAATTGCCTAGGGTATCTAGGACCCCATCTGACGTTAATGCGAGCGATAAAGGGTCTGCGACGCCTCCTTAAATAACAGGGCACGTGCTTCTTCTTCCTTCCAGGTTTCCTACACGTATAACTCTCCCGAGATCTTGCATAATGTACCGATCGATGCAAGTTTTCACTATGCATTTGGAAATTGGAAACTAGAATCTTCCCTCAATTGTCTAAAGTCTTGAAACTTCAGAATTACGCGGAGAATATCACCTCAGGAATTCTTGTCAAGTGAATTAACTTTTGAGCGGCAGATGTCCTCCGCAATGATATTATATTCCCTTCAGACTCCATACAACGTATCTGTGAAGTCGTTAATAATTATTATTGCGGCTAATGTTCTCCCCAAATGAACCATAAGCCAGTTTCAAATTTCGTACAGAAATTTAGCCACTCACGTTTTCAATAAAATCAATTTACGATTCCTCATCAGGCAGCATCGGGACTGCTTCTGCGACTTGAATTGCGACTCTCTTGAAATTAGTTTCCCTGAGTGATTCCACGAATTCATTCGATATCCATTCCTAGCGATCCATTATCGATCACATGAAATTTCAAGTGGGCTACTCGCCATGGCAATTAGAGATACTCGAAGACTTCAGATCGAAGGTATCCTTATAGTAATGGGAAAGGAGAAACGAAATCAAGATATAGCAAATTAGCAAAGGTTACTCTATCAATCTTAATTAATTAATTTTCTAATGAAATAGTGCTAATTCGTTTATTAATTGAAAAATTGAAAATGCCTTATTACATGAATTAGTAGTGAAAGAATTCAAATTGAGAGAGTTTAGAGTTTCCTTTTGTATGCTATGCAAATTTTATTCCATCATGGGTAATTTCATTGAAAAATACTCTTTCTTTAATGAAAATTTTCTATTAAAAAATACTGGAAATACTTTAAGTCTTTCAAAGTGTCTAATATCCATTATCGAAAATCCTAATTATAAATTTGCTTCTACACAATGTCCATATTTATACATATAATATGTATATAGAAATTGTGTAATCTGTAGCGCCTGTGTATGTCTAGACTTGCAGTTTCTTGTTTACAGTCACTTTCATTGTTATCTCCTCTACTGAACGTCTTCAATAGCTAAGACACTTTGGGAGATAGTTAGCGATTAATTTAATACAATGTTTGTTAATGCCCAGCAGCCTAGAAATTGATAGTTGCATTATCTATACTATTTGCAAATTGAAGTAATAAACACCTGGTATTATCACTCGAAAACTTAATTAAAATTTGATTCTGAGTCGCGCCTGTATAATCAGAATTATCGTATTATAATTTATGAAACATATATGTAGTTAAATATATCTATAAATATAATAAGATAAGCGCACATACGATACAGATAACATGATCAGGCCTTGGAGAATAATCCTCATTTTCATATAATGGGAAATGAAAACAGACCGTTATCTGTTTAACGCATAATATTTACATATCTGCTTTGAATAATTTTTCACCAAAGCTGATTTTACTGTAAATAATTTAAATTGCTTTAATTCTAATTTCTCTTGTATCTTTTGATTTACTCAGACATATACGTATTTTTAGGAGCATAAAAATGTGTAAAATGTGCGTAAATGATGGGATTATAAATCAAAACGCAAATACGGTACGTGTCGATTGTTCCCAAAACTCTATCGAGGACACTGTTAATTGGAATTGCACTGAATTGGGAAATCACACAAAGAACTGTCACCCAACAATTGTACGGGTCTTTTGTTTTCGTGTAGAGCATTATCGAGTAGGTTTGCAAAGTTTACATAGTCGAGAGTATCGCTAAATAGGGTTGCTGATTTTCCAGAAGAATTAGAAATTAGAGATAAGTTTTTTGGTTTGAAACAGCAGTTTTTCATTTTTCAATTACACTTTTTGTAATTATTCTCTTCTCTCATTTATTTCAATTAAATCACATTAAATCAAATTTTCGCGTGTGACTTGTAAATTAAATAAGTTGAACATAATTGATGCATGAAAAAACACGATACATTAGTACATTATCTTCCAAGTTTCACAGTTATTATCACTTCTTGCACGACTCATAAACTTCTCTCTATCCTTAGTTGTTGCTCTTGAGAAAATTTGCGTGTCTCTGATTCATGGATAGACAGATATTATGCTCGTTTTCAAACACCGGAAATTAGTTACGTAAAGGTGCATGAGAAGAGGCTTTTATGAATAACCAGGTCACACTCAGCAAAATCGATTAGGTTTAATTTCTGAGAAAAATACAATCTCAAATTAATAAAATCTTAATTAAATATATTTCAAAGGTAGAAATAAAGATTTTTCTCTCTGAAAGAAGAATCTCACTCAATATTTTTGATATTTCACTTTATCCGTCGGGTTTAGTTTGCACCAGGCGCTTTCTTCTTCCAAAACAATAAAACATTATCTCTCAATAGTTTTGCAGCTTGTTTGCGAGAACTTATTGCAGAAAAACTTAAAAATACGTAGAATGTATCTGAGTAAGAAACATTTGTCGCGTTTTCATGCCACGAGAGTTAGTTGTTTATATTATATATATATATCTGAAAATCTTGTCGAAACTTTTACTTCCCACGACTAGCAGAATTGAGGAGATAGATAGTGTCTGGGAGGGATAGATGATATTTTTTGCGACTCATGGTCTTTTACTATCGGATACAGTTTCCGGTTTACGTGCTTCTCTCGAGCCTCACAGAGTAGCTGCCAGCATCCTTAAGGACGCGATCAATTATCCCCAATCTTCACTGCGAAGAATTTTTAACCGACGTCTGGCCCACTTTTCAGAAGATTAGTGTCACTAGATACAATATCGATTATAATAGGTTTCGGTTTCCCAAGAAATTTAGTTTTATCTATAATAGACAGTCATCCCCAGTAAAAACTATATAATATCACTACAAAAACTTTCTTAAACTTAGACGTTAATAAACTAATAAATTAATACTATTAATTAAATACTATTTCTACTGGAAACTAACTCCATTCATTCTAACCATAACTTTTCAAACTATGTTCTGCAAATGGCTTGTCTAACCAAGTGCAACCTTTTCTACTGGAAACGAACCGCGGTCCACCTGACCATATCTATTGCGTTCTACTTAAATTCTGAAAATGTTCTACTTGGAAGAAAATGCATTTTTAAATCACTTTTGCCCTGGGTTGTCTGGATAAATACTACTTTTTAAAATGAAACTTAATTACATCTCCCCTGAACATATTCATTACAGTCTTATTAAATATTTATATTTTTCTACTAGAAACTAACGATACTTAAATAGGAAAGGTAGTTTATTATAAGGCAATGAGTATTTTCCTTTAAGAAAACATACCTTCGATATATAAACTCAGAATGAATTAAATGTTTGTAGTGTTGGTTACAAGGATAATTTTTTAGTTTTCATTAACTGCCGGTTTGTTGATCACAAAATGTAACTACATCTTTATGAAGAAGCTCTTTATACTTCAAAGGAGGTTCTAAATTTGTCAAATTTGCGTGGAATTCCTTTTTATTTCTTCTCCTTTTTACCACTTATATTCTTCTCCTTCTTCGTTCGTCTTCTCGAACATTCCTTTTTAGAAGAAGAATTTAAGTTTAAGAAAACTCATCGTAGTGAAGCCATAAGTTACATCGGTGTTCATCTTATGCTCCGTAAATTCCAGTACGGTACATCTTTCTCGACTCGTCTTCTTCCACCTTTCTGTTTCGCGCTTCTTCTATTTTTGTCTTTTTTTTGGTTTCCCATCCACGTTTCAAACTCGGGTACATAATCTTATCCTCAATTCAGATACCTCTATCTTTCTCTCTCACCTTCTCTTTTTCTGGCTTGTGCTCCTCTGAGGAATTTAAAAATCTCTCGATTTTATCGGAGGCATCTATTAGACCTGATTTATGACTGGGGAGTGTTGAATTTTATCTGGTGCATCACGTCTCCAATTATTTCAAATCATTTTAAATACTTTTTTAACATTCAGAGTAATTTCCCAGTTAATTAATTAATGAACTGACAAATATATGATAGTAAAAAATCATACTTATTATTAGTATAAAAATATCACAATTTCTACAGTAAGAATAATCTCATGCATAATCCGGAAGTCTACCATTGGGATTTCAAATTATACCATGGCATGGAAATTGGTGCTAAAAGTGCATTTAATTAAATCTTTTATTACTCTTTAAAATACGTTTTCTTTAAGTATCCGTTTTATAGGACCCTCACCAAAGAAATTCTCATTGCCATCTCTATTCTCTTATTTTCGATCCCTGGAGAATAAAATGTTAATATCACTAACGAGCTTCTTCTTCTTCGAAATGTCTCAACCCTCATATCTTTCACTTTATGAATTTCAGAAAGAATGTAAAATTTCTTTAAATATAGCATTCTCAGATTATTCTCACATTCAATATTCCATATTATGCAATTTCTCATCACTCAGTCTTCAGAATCTATAAAATTATCGTCCTTTTATAAATTTAAAAGCGTTTTATAAGTAATTATCCATTAACCCGATCGTCAGTTCAAAAAAAAAATGATTTTATGAACCATCTGTGAATAAAAGACCGAAATATAATTCCAGTTGATCTATCGATAAGCACCGTCTTCGTTATTAATAACGGTCTTTGTATGAAATTGCAATCCTCCTTTCAGTAAAGAGTTCCCACCCTTAGTCATTTTTTCGTAAAACCCGTCGCTGCTTTAAGAGAACGAAAGAAACTTCAAAGGTTCCACAAAAAAATGTGGAGCTTTATAACGTCATTAAACCTTGACATTATTCAATGTTAATCGCATATAATGGATGGAGCTAGCAATTTAATGAGATTTTGTCTCCATTGATCACTGGACTTATTTTATCAGTTTAAAGTGTTTAAACTCTATCGATGTTAATATCTATTAAAATGTTTCTCGAGATTGAAAAGAATTTTAGCTTCACATTATTTTTCTCACAAAAAATTTGAATAGACAATTCCTATCAATTTTCAATTTTCCTATTGAATTTTCCTGACTCATTTTTTCTACTAAAGTGAATTCATTTCTCTTATCAAGCTCAAAATAAGTATACTTTAACTCGCGTTTTGCGCGATTCTTTGAGGAGTTTCTTCGCAGTTTTCTTAGTCATTTATGCAGCATATTATTCTAGCTCTTTTCCAGAGGCAATTCGCATTCGGGAAATTCATTTTGCAATTCAAAGGTTGTTCGTCAGTTGTCGAGGTCGAGTGAATACTTTACTAATTGTGAACTTCAAAGGTTGAAGAAACTCATTATGGCACCTACTTTCAAGTCATTGTTTTTATCACATAAATTCATTAATTTGTGATATAAATGATAGTATATTATTATTTTTTTCAATTTAAAACAATATGTCAAACATGAACTTATATAATATTCAAATAAGAGAATATAAACTACTAGAGAAAATCAAAGATTGTATTCCTCTCGGATTAAAAGAAACTCACATAAATTTATTTCTCCTCAAGTTAGTTCATAATCTCGTGAAATTGGATTTCAAATCAAATAAAATTTCTTCCGTTATAAGTTCTTCCGAGACGAGAATTTTATCTCATTCCTTTATTCGCAGTACGTAAACTTGATCCATAAATGGAAACTTCAGCGGGTTTGCCAGAAATTGTTTACGTGGTATCAGTAGAAGAAATTATTTATTAATTTAAAGTTATTTACTTCTTTAAAGTTTTCGTAAAAAGTAAGTTTTAACTATATACAGTTGATCTGTATATATGTAACTTCACGTCAGACTTGAATATATAACATACATTACAATCCAGCTCATCGCTGCGGTTTTATTCCCTCCTTTCCCTCTCTGAGTGGATTCTTGTTGTCGAACACTGTAAATCCGTTGGTCAAAGTGCAACGAGAATGTATTTAAATGAAGGGAACAATCCGATGTGGTTTCCATTAAATAGGAAGGTTGTTAAGGAATATTGTTTGGAATTTCTAAAACGTTGCAAAACTGAAGCAAAAGCACCCTTTCGACAATAAAGTGATGCAAAAATTATTATTAAGGTTATTTATAATAGAATCATATTATTTCTGATGCCTTTTCTTCTGAGAAGGCATTAGAATATTTACCTAAGATTTCAGGCTATATTGTAAAGTAAAACTTTTCTCACGATCGAAAAATGGAACAATGATAAACAGTGCTTGTGGCATGGCTGGGTAGTAATCACGGAGTCAGAAGAAAAATATTCTTCGATCATATCCAGTGCGTCATTTACTTGCCGGGTCCGACCAAACCCTTTCATCTGCAATGAACAGTGGTGAAGAACTTGTGCCTGGGGCGTTTTTCAAGTTACAAAAACCTAGTTTCGTGTTAATTAACTCTTCTCTCCGTTGGTCTGTACTCATGAAACTGCTCATCACTAGAGCAGTTCTCCCCCTTTCGTACGTTTTTCAAGAAAAACAAAGACGCTAGGACTGAAAGGTATCAGAAATAATTTCTCTCACGTTATACGTTCGCTCATATTATTTTCACATTTTAGATCGTTTAATATTACATATTAAATCCTTCAAGTATTTGATTAAATATTTTCCTATTACTTTGATTTCTGTATTGTTTCATTCATTGATTGAAATAATTACAATATTGTCTCAAGTGACAATTTTATGAATTTGTATAAAGAATAAAAATCAGATTTTAATTTATCCGTATAAAAATACTAATTTACGTGGCACTAGCCCACATGTATTAGAATTCCATGCCACACATAGTTAGCGACCTATAGCGTGCATAAAATATTTGATTGCCTTTTATTAAAGCTATAAATTCAAGCGTCCATAAATCATATCAACTAAATTCTTGTTAAATACCAGGAAAATGAAAAACATATTATAATTTTTATTCATAAACGTTTCACAAAAATCAAGTTAAAAGCTTGTGTTGGTCATTTAGTTTGTCAATCTCTCGGTTTTTGAAGAGAAAAACCCAAGGCTGTGATGCGCTGTGAAATATTATCTCTGGCCGTCGCTTTAGTGTGAATCGCACCGTTTAATTACGCGCAACACATTTTTCAACCCTGCGACCTCAATGCCCCAGTGGATTTTAATTCTAATCCCTGAAAGATTGAATTTGAGCCAAGAAATGCTACTTTTACTGCAGTGAGCTTTTTAAATTCTATTTTACACGCCTAAAGGATAAATATATGAAGTTGACTCGATTAGATAAACTAGAAAAATGCTTTTGCTTTTTCTTAATTAGAAATTCATGAACTTTAAACTTTAACATTTTTTTAACTTTCACTGGATGAACTTGTATTATCTCTTCATACTTACTTTTATAAAATTCTGCTTGATTTCTGAGAGAATAAATATCCACATGGGGATGTTATTCTGTTCGAAATCCGCTGTGGATTGACCTGAGGGTGGTTGTTGGCAGAGGTGCAAAGGGGAGGGGCGCATTGTTAGGCAAACTAACCGCTCTCGACTCGCGAGTATTACGTGCTCAAATGCTCGAGAGAGGGGAAAAAAGGTGTGTAAACCCGTTGAAAAATAGAGCAGTTGGCTAGATTGCTGGAGGGCGTTAAAATCCGTAGGCCTCCACTTGACAAGGCTGAGTAGTTGCACTTAACCTTCTGGGTTGACGATGTTCGTCTTCCAAGATAATGAGGAAGGTTGAGATTGATGTTTCTTGCCGTTTTTGTGACGACTCCCTCACAACACATAAGGCTTAGTTAACTCAGAAATACATAGAAATCAGTCCCCTCGGGCGAATTGAAGTTGTGGATCCAAGCCAGGGTTAAAACAACCTCGAAACTCTCTGATTATTTAATCTTAGACTTTTGAACTTGAGTTTTTATTTAAAAAATGTATTCTAGAAAAAATTCACCCCTTTTTTACCGTCTAAAAAAATATTTGCTGAAAGATTTCTTTATCGCCACTGAAGAAAAAATTAATTAGGACAAACTTCACAATTAAACGCATGCGGTAATTACCATATGAGCAAATTCAGATTACTCGGGTTTTTTCCACAATTTTTACTTTTAATAATAGTGCACGGACGTAAAGAACGTGAATACAGATAGTCTGTGCACTATAATTTTTTAAAAGTATTTATGAAAAAGAATGCAACTAAAAATATTGTAAAGAGTTTCAAGAAAGTTTAATAAGAAAATATATCATAAATCGCGGTTAGCCTTCAACAAATACAAGTCATGTGTAAGACACTTTTCAATTTTCTTGTATTAATTTTAAAAAGTCGATAAATTCCTGAAACAGCATCTTAGTTAAGAGTTATTATACTTTAGCAACTTTTCGCACGTTTTATGCAAGGGTGGAATATGATTTAACACTAAAGAGAGTAGATATTTCAAAGTTACTCTAAAGTTTTTCTTGCGATAATAGATGATGTTTTTTTACTCATTTTTTATACTGTCAAGTCACATCTGGTTTAGAATTCGGAATATGCCTTTATTTACCCTTCACATTTATCAAATATGCTCATCAATTTAAATATTGGAAAAGTTTTTTCTATCTTGTATTTTTCATAATTAAAATGTCAAGAAGTTCTTCTTCTTAAAAATAATAACTTGTAGCGGGTGTTAAAATTAGGTGTCAATTTTTTAAGAGCCTTTTCTAATGGATCCAGAATATAGAGAAATTTTACTATCAGTCATTTTGAGTCAGACTTTTGAGTCGCACTCAGTCGTCTCTCTAACGATTTCTCTTTGTATGACGAATTATAGGCAAGATACTTATTTGCGTGATAAACTTTGCAGCTTCTCGACAGCTAAAGTACTTCGCATGCTCCTAAAATTTCAGGAATGTGAAATGACTCAACCTCATGGTTCTTGGAATCTTAGAGAAGAATTTTATGAAGCTTATTTTACGACGGCGACTAGCAAAGTTTACAGAAGAAAATTTGTCTCGTTGATGGATACCTATTTATTTTATTTTGAAAAATATGGTAAATGAGTTTAAAATTAATTACCGAGTGTAGAGTTGTTGAACTTTTAATCGGATTTCCCATTAAAGTTTTTGATTGCATGAAAAGCTGCTCTAAACTCGCGTTAAATTTTGCTAAAGGAGTTATCAAACAATTCCTTATTGGTATGCTCGTAAGTAACATAAACGACTTATAAGCCATTAAATGCATTTCGGGAATCGGTAATTAAAATACTAGATTGATCAACTATTTTATGAAACAGCATTCTGCAAACGCATTCTTGGCGAAATTTAATCTATAGCTACTGGAATTTGGAGTCAAACTTTGCGAAGACAGTTATTGGTCATTAAAACTTTCGTCGCATGGCATTCTCGGACCAAATGAAAAGTTGCAATAAAACATAAACTTCTTCATAGCTTTCTTTCTCGTCAAACTTTAGTTCTTATTGTGAGTGTTCTTTAATAATGCAGCTTGTGGATTAATTATCTTCATAGCGGGATCAATTTCATATTTAAATATTACTGTTTTACAGAAAAAACTTTAAAACTTCCAAGCTGTTATGCACTTATATTAATGCAAAGAAGAAGTATTTTTTCAAAAAATGTAAGCATTACCAAAGAGGAAAGTTCTTTTTTAAAAAAAAAAAAAAAACTAGAAGCCTCACTTTTGAACCGTGAAAGGCTCGCTTCTAGTTGAGAGCACGAGGGTGTTGCACGTTGAGCGAAATGCAGAATGGTGGATTATTAGCCCGAGGTCGTTGGAAGAAAGAAAGGGTGAGAAGAGGCGAGGTAGGTCGCGAGAAATACTAGGAGGTGAATCGAGAACGGCTTTTTGAGGAGTCTTGTGAGGGAGACCAGCTTGCTCTTGACACTCCTGAAATATTAGAGTGTAAGAACCGTCTGATGCAGATGAGAATGGTATACTATTTGGCTTTTGGACTTGCATTGTCAAATTTAAACCACCATTTTCCAATTGTCTGACCCCTGCTATACAAATACATATTTTATGAAAAGCATAAAAGGATAAAAGTAGGGTTCACTCCAGTGTACTCTCTGCTTGTCCCTTTCAATGAAAATAACATATGAAAATTGCCCATTGTTCTTTATTAGAACATCAAACAACATTTCGAGAAGCATTTTTTTCTCTTTCACACCCTTGCCGTTTTTCCATTTAAATCAAAATATTACCATATTATATTACCATTATTTGATATTAAAATTACTTTCATTGTCGTAGATTTTCGCATTTCGCGTGACGTTGATTGACCGATAATATGTAGTTGGGGGAATAATCTACCCCAGGTATTTGAACAAATGTAGGATCGTATCAAGTTTTTGATGAGCAACTACGAATTTTCTACACTCTACACTCCTGATAGTTATATTCTTATTTCGATTTACATCAGTATCTTTTATAAAATATAGACCAGGATATGACTAAGTCATAGGGGGTATTTAGAGGTGAATGCTGTAACTGTAATTACAGGTAATTAATCATTGCCTTCGGTTAATTGGCATTGTAAAAAATGTCATGTGGTCACCCTCGACATGGAAAGCAGTAACTATAACCTCATGGGGATTATTCTAGAAAAGAATTTAACCAGATAGCCTAGTCCTGGCATTTGATCGATGCTTTGTTAACCAATGTCGACTAATTATACGAGCACGTTCTTGGCAACAGGAAGCAGGGATTGTAGGACCTAAAGTATGGGAAGCTTCACATTTTCCGACCCGATCTATCACGACAAAGCATTCCTGACACTACTCGGCTCCAAGAAACGTGACTCGTGTTCTCAAGCTGCTCTATAAGATTGCAGACATTAAGAAGACAATGCGCAGTATTTCGCTGATTCTTCTTCCTCAGGGATACTATAATAGGCTTTGAGTAATCGAAGTTGTTATATTCTGGGTACTCCACTCATTCTAGTGGCCCAGAAAGAAATTTCAATCGTATTTATTTCCGTAGATTTCCCATTAAGGAAAATTATGAGAACATTACTCTCTCAATCTAGTATACTGAATTAGTTAATTTCTCCACAGTCCACAGAGTGGCCTAAGTACTTAAATGACATTAAATATGTCAATCCATAGATTCATGAATATTGCACATGTCCCATTGTCTCAGGATGTATTCAGTTTCAATCAAAACATGAATTAGCGCCTTATCCTCTGGAAGCGCATCAGCCCCTCGTTAATTATGCTAGCCGCTAAACGTCATTGATCTGACTGGTTAAATTGCTTGACTCTCGACCGCAGACCATTGATCACATGGCTTCCAGGGAAATGACACTGTCGCTATTTTCCATCAAAAAAGCCTCCCTAAGGACTTCCCGAAATAGCACTTTTTTCCATATTAATGAGCTTCCTCATAGAAGCTCAGTCTCTCGTTGTTGCTCTTCAAAGGTTTATGTGGTCCATGAAAATTCCGTTTGCGAGCGAGACGCAATTATTTGCACCAGGGAAGTTACTTACTAATCTTATGTGCAGCTTTAAAAATATACATTCTCATAGCAGACGATTATAATACTCTCCCAAGCCTGAGGCATTGTTAATGTTTCCGACAACAATGGTGAATGAATTCACTCTCTAATTTCTTGACACTCAAACTCACTGCATGTATACTGCTAGTTAATGGTTCACAATTTTGATGACAGAATTCTCTCTTATCTTTGATGAGCATCGTTTGATACCAAACTTATAAAAAAAGGCTTGAGGTGCTTTTGAAATCAGTCTTAAAAATCTTCACGACATGACAGGATTAGCTCTTTGTCGTACCATGGCAAAGAGCGAATCTATCCCTCCAGCACAGCCTCCATTTTCTTCCAGCCTCATTTTATATTATTCCTCCTTTTCACACTGTTTTTCTCATTCCCCCCCCCCTCTCTCTCTTTCTCTCTCTCTAGCTCGTTGTCGTGTTCTTTGCAATTTTCACTTTGTTTCAAGAAGAAAATAGGAAATCTCGAGGCATACAGTTGTCCAAACAAACCAAATCTAGTCTGTTACTTACATAGAATCTACTGGAATGAGACCGTTGAGAAACGAAGACCGATGTTGACGTTGATGGGGAACCTGGAAGAAAATAAAAGGAAGAATTAAAAGAGGGAATTTTTCAGTTATAAAGGTGACGAGGTTGTATTTAAAATCGAGGATCGCTTTTACCTGAGCAGATCAATTATCAGGTTGGCGTTTGAGTAACGTCTTTGACTTTGATCAGTGAAACCGACTGAGTACTCAGTACATGTATGATAAAGTGCTTCAATCGATGATCAAACGACGTCTTTTATAGGAGAGAATGCTCTCGAAATTTATTTAAAAAGTGCAAGATTAAAGTAGAAATACTAATTTTAGAGTTCAATATTCTACGAATTAATAATAGGTGAAGAGAATCTCTGAGATTTTTATTAGTTTATTCTTTATTGTCATTCGACTTCTGTTTATGAGCAACAGGTTGCATATAATTTCGCAATTTGCCTCTTTTACATTAAAAGGTTTTCTTATAGAGAGGGAAATCTTTTGATTCTGAAGTACGCTTCTTTTAATTAATATTAGAAAGTATTTCAGCGAAATTTCATATGCTTTTAAATTTTCTGAGTTATCTTTTTATCATTCATACCTAACTTTGAAGATGTTTCTGCATGTTGGGTAATAAAGAGCTTTTAATCGTATTTATTCATGGATCTGTTGTAAACAACGCGTTGGATGTGTCAGCTTATATACATGTATAAATATAGTTCAGGGTAGGTGGCTGCCAGCAATCCATATTCTGAAATCACATTGTCCTTTCGAGTTTCAGGATGAAAGAGCAGGATAAGGAAGGGATGATAAGATGAGAGGTTTTCGAGTAAGGGTAGGATGGAGAAGAATTTATATGGGAAGGCAGTCGAATCGAGTGCACCAAGTGCATTCACTACTATCTGGGTCAGTTTGCCCAACTCAGCTGAGGTTTCCATCTCTCATCCTCTCACATCAGGTTAGAAAACCTCCAGCCCGGCTCTACTGAGAAGCCAGTTATCTTAACGATGTTTTTGTTTGGTCATTTCCTCCAGTGAACAGAAATAAATCGGTGAATACCGATTCATTCATGTTTACTTTTCTAGATCAGGTCATTAGTCTCGGAACTATGAAACTCGATTTCCTCAAATCATATCCTGCTTATATTCATCAAAATCAATATTCTCCAATCTATCAAAAATTATCCATGGACTGTTTCTCTATAATAATACAGATTGTATTAGTCGACTATCATTTCAATCACTTGATCGAATTTCTGAATGATGTTATAATTAGTGATTCAGCATAGTACTCAGTTATTCATTTTATGGGTTATCCCTAAACTTGTGCTTGTTTCCGAGTGAATTTAATAGAGGTAAATAATACAGGATTATTTTAATAGCAAATTATATTAATGGAATATAAATGGAATATGGTTTTAATTACTCTCTTTTTCTTCTTTTACAATCTATATATGTATATAAGGAGTAAGAGCTTCGGTGGAGTTCAAATTTATAGAGACATTTTTATAGTTCCCTTTCTAGATAATAAGATTAATTACAAACAGGAAAAACAAATTGTTATACTCGATCTGGTGCTAAATTTCCCTGCAACGAAGTTTTCAATAAAATAAGAATAAAAAGATTACTTAAATTAACAAAATACACTGAATTTATATTCGCAGTACTCGTGAAATTTTCCAACCGTTTGAAACACTGACAAACTAAATCAAATCCTTGCAATTCAAAGAATCGCTGACTCCGGATTTTTAAAGTTTTTGGCAAAAGTTTCGATGCCATTATGTTATGAAAGATTGAAGACGCATCGACTTTTAAAAATTCTTGGGAATCTTCCTCACTAACTATGTGCATACTCGTTTCTCCTTTCGGAACCTTTCAAATATTAATAACGCGAGTATTCAAATTTTGAATGTGTTTTTGAGGTCGTAAGTATACTTCTGTATCAGTGAGGACGAATGCTTCGTATATTTATAGATAAACTATACTATACTGCACACATACATAGAAAATGAAGAGTCGCGATATTGAAGTGGTACGGCGTTCATGCATACATCACCCGAGGCGAAGATTTAGATTAGGCACGAGGCTCCCTTAAGTTAGCTTTGACGTCTTCTTCAACCCTCTATTTCTTAGTTTTTTCCTCTTCCATTTTATTCTGTTGAGTGTTCTTCAGGAGTCTTGAGTGCTTAGCCAGCTAATTATGTAGGTTCACTAATAAAAAATCGACCTTAGACTTTATTGTTTTAAAACTCTTCTACTCGAAAATTTAGGTTGTATATATAAAGTTCCATATATTTCGAAAATATTTAGAAACATTTAGAATCCTTTTGAATCTTTTTATAGGAAAAGGAGTTCAAAAACGAAAAATTAATCTCAGCACCAGAAAAAAAAAGAAATGTTAGATGCGGCATGATGGAAGTTAGAGTTTTTCCAATTTGGAAAACAGTTTAGAAATGCGTATCTATATAGAAGCAAATATTCATTAGATGTGTGATATGCACGAACGGTATACGAACTGAACGGAACGCAACGATTTCCAAACCGCATAAGCAAAGCCCCCGAAGCTCGGGGGAACCGATTGCGAGGAGAAACGTCATTGCTTTATAGCATCATTTCACGGACAGTTGAGCCAATCTGGAATGAGGAACCCCTGTGGCAAATACCGCAACGGAGCACAACCCGTGTCAATATACAATATGAGATACCTTGTCTCATCGTATTGATGCAATGGTTAATTTTTTTATCCTCTTTTGTATTCTTTGCGTAAATAATAATGTTTTTTTAATTCAGACAGTAGATTTACGCAAAGAGATAATAGAATAGATAATACAGAATGCTACTCTTTTAATCCGAATCAGCAATAAGCATACCACTGGTTCCAATCAGCCAATGAACCAGTGAATTACGTACGTTGATGAACCAATGAATCTCATCCCCTCTATCAGCGAAATTCCCCTGATTCATCAGCGTTAAATGGAATCAGTCTTATACTTATCGCTGATTCAGATATTTAGAGAGTACAGCTAGTTTTCCACTCACTTATATATTCGCAAAAGGATATGTAAATTTGATTAAACTTTGTATATTCAATCTGAATGATCTAATCAGGAATTCCTATAGGAGTTACTCTACATTTATGCTGCTTTTATGGGAAACGCGAACCTGATGTAAAAGGTCCACGTGCACGTGGATTTTTTGCATCAGATGCATACACGAGATGCTCATAACAGGAGTGGATCATTCTCGATGCTGGGGGTCACATAGCACCTCTGCATAGTGGTCATTGTGGCTATGAATGTTATGCGGATCACACACATGTACTAACATCCATGTGTATATGCAAACATGCACGAATTTCATATATCTCATGTTCGTTGGCCCCTGGGTATACTCAGTCGATTTTGGGACATCGATTCAAGGAATTCAATAGTGAAGCTATCTCAATTACATCAGCTCGCAACAATATAACTCTTGTCAATGTTTTCGGTAGATTAAAGAAGTCGCCATCTTCTTACATTTTGCACTTGTGAACTCTAAGTGAAACTTTATTGTTATACATTATTTCGCGGGTCAGAAAACCGAATAAGAGAATTCTCGCGAGTACTTATGTCTACGAAGCAGAAAGCAACGATTGGATTAACTGCAGTAGTGCTCGCGTAGCGCAAGGTCTTGTATTTTGAAAACAATTTAAACTTCGTCTTCTCGAGAGAGATTGCAAACCATAAATGTTGGCCAACGAATGGTTGTGAACATCGCAAGGCAAATTCCTTGCACCCTTTCCAACTTTCCTTTGCAACTATGCAGCTCTTGGTGAACAAGTTTAAGAATGTTCAAGCCCTCAAGCATATGTTAACACTTGACAAAAGGGACATTTTTAATTCAGGAAATACTCTCTACTTATTTATAAAAGTTATATGTTTTTATACAATGCATAAATACTGATATTTACTATTTATCTTATAGCATAATTTTCCGAGGAAGAGGAGAGATTTAGTAGTCTCATTATATACGTAATAAGTGCTCAAGTATGATAATGGATTATTATTTTCCGCCTTAGTAGTTAATTCCCCAAAGATTGGCGGGACATTCAACCTCGTTAAAAGGACCTCTGCTGCTCCACGTAGTAAAGTGGGAAAATATACTCGTTAATTTCACGGTTAAAGTAGCTTAAGTTCATTTATGTACAATATTACAACACTTCCCTTGGTCCACTCTAGTAGTTCTGTTTAAAACTAGAGTAAGACATTAAGTGGTGCATACTTATGCAAATCCTTTATGATCCCTTTAACCCTGAATCGCTCAACAATGCATGAGTCTCACAAGTATTATTAACGATGAGCTAAGCCAATCTTCTCTGCTTTCAATTATGATGCATTGTCAGGTGGACTTTTGTTCCTGATTAGTTGAGATAAATGATCTTTAGACCAAAGAATGGTAAAGCAGGCTTTTTAAAATCTTTAGTTTTGAAAGCTCTATTACCAGTCTTTTGTGAAAAGGAATTGAACGCGAAAGCTAAGTAATTCGCGAGTTATATTAATAACCATTCATTATTTAAAATGAATAAACAATTTCAATAACAATTTAGTTAACGTCAGTTAGAAATGCTGGCGACTTGAGTTTCCTCGAACTATATCGCGAAAATTGTACCTGTTAATGACCTTAACATGTTCGCGACCAACCTTTCTAACCCTGTTAAAGTACATATTTCGTAACGTGATGCCGACGTATCCAATTATCAACTTTGCCATGGTTCCACATGACTGAGCGACCTCGAGAAATGTTGAAGCTTTGGAGAGACGTGGTTTAGCCACCTTCATTTTTCTTGGTGAAATCTCGAAATCCTCAATCTATCTTACTCCTTTATACTGACTGATGAACAGACTTGATTCATCATTTTCCCAAGTCTTCTTCTTCTAAGGAAATCTAACACTCCTTTCAAGATGGTTCTTAGGATTTGTAAGAATTCTGGAAAGTTGAGGTGACAATATAAGGGTGATAACAATAAAACAGGTCCTTTTCTTCAAAATCATTTCTACCAATCATTTAATCTCTTCTTTTTAAGGAAAATTACACACTAAATCCCAAGGTGACAAATTTTTATCCAAAAGTGGATCAAAGTGTTGCATAATGGAAAAAACATTTTGAAAATTACAACTACATTCATATATATTCTTATACAGACGTCAATTGTTTTTCCAGTGTGCAACGCTTCGATCCACTTTTAGATAAAAAGACACCTGTGCACTTTTCTGATTTCTGGGTTTATTCCTTCAAATCTCAAGGTACATTTAAGCTGATTTAAATTTACTTTTTTATAAATTGGAAAGCGACTGTGAAATGATGTTTACTTTAGGAATATGGTGTACAATAAAGTACGAGCACGTAGTCGAGTGATTTACAATGTATGCAAGCATTTGAATATCGTCGACGAAAGTATATACGTTTATACTTTCGTCTGCTTTTCATATATTTGCACCCTCGTGCATTTATTACGCTTAGGAAGTAGAAAAAGTATGTCATGGGTGAACGCATGTACATACTCCATAAAGGGCGAGAATAAATGATGTAAAAATGAAGAAAAGGAGAAGAGTATGGAAAGTATAAGAGAAGATAAATAGAGAACATTTTTTTGTTATTCACTTTTGAAGAAAAATTTATGAACTTCTTTTCATAAAGATGTGTACACTGGCTACTCAGTAAAACCAGAAAGCACTGCAGTTTTATTCAAAAGTCAAGGGAACTTAAAAAATTGAAATATTGCGACTATTCTTTCATTACATTATCTTGGATAAAAGCAATGAAATATATGAAACTATTATGACTATATAAAAAGTTTGTTTTAAAATATTCTTTGTCAATTAAACTAATAACATTGCGTTTATATGGATTCAGCTAATGTGCTGTGTTTGTATGATATGCTTATAAACTCAGAGAGCGGAGTACATTTAAGCTCATAAAAATAAATGGCTCACTATTCGTTTTATTTTGCTCATTTCTTTGTTCAAATAGATGCACCATATGAAGCCGGAAGGAAAGCATTTGTGTTTTCCTTAACAGAATAGGGGTAATTAGTTTTATTCATCATTGAAAATGTTATTCTAGTCTTTCCATCTATATAAAAAAATTGTTCTGCAAATTCTATCTTCTGGCATGCATATGAATTCTTTTTTACTTACAAGAATATAAAAACAACGTTTTCAAACTATCCGTTTCCCATTTGAAAAATGTAAGTAGCCCTTTCGTAAGTAACCTGCCACAGCTTCCGGTCTTAACCTACTTCTGTCTCTATACGTATACTGCCATTGAAAAAGATTTTCAACTTTTGTACAGAAAGAAAAATATTGTATTCAAAGAAAATTCCGCAGCCACAAAAATAGTTGGAAGTTCAGAAGAGAGTACAAGCAGTTGTCTGCTGTAAAAAAATTTTCATCTAATGCCAATTTTATTGTATGTTGACATTTTGCGATATCAAAAACAATATTATTATTGTTATTATTATATTTACTATTTTCAAGTAAATATAAATTTCCAGGAAAAAGAATTAAAATTGATTCGCAACTCTTTAAACTGATTGCAAAAGAGATTGAAAAAAACGAAGTGAGAAAAAAGGTGACAAATGAAGAGAAATACTTTGAAGAAGAGTTGAGTGTCACTTGCAAATAACCAAACGATCGATAAAATCCTCTAAAGAAGGTGTACCTCATTTCCAATACAATATTTTTGTAGCTGTTGAGATCTATTCGTCTGTTCGAGTCCTCGAATCCCGAACTGATATTTTATCCAGTACCTCTGGTAGGAATACATATAGTTACATTTACAGTTACACGTACAGTTGCATATACATTTATACACACAACTCAATCTCATCGTTTCAGTACCACGAGAGCGACAACTTTTCCAATTTCCCAGAGTCCGACTCGGCAAGATTCTTATAAACAAACTCAAACCTTTACCCTTAGCCGCCTAAACTCTCCCTTCAAATACCCCTTTAACAGGAGAAAACTACCCCCGTATCGCCGGTTGCAGACCACTTATGTGCCAAGAGTTCCTCCTCAACGGTTCTCCAACGGAAAAATTTCACTAAGAAATTTATTGCGATGTGGGATTATAGCCTGGGTGAAAATGACGGCAGAGTTCGAGCACTTGAAAAATGAATTTGAATTTTGTGAACGAGATGGCGTCTGCAGTTTATAAATGGAAGGAAGCAGAGTTCGAATATACGCTAAGTGTAGTTTAATAAGGTCTAATTCGTGTCGCAGTTGAGATTAAATTCAGGGAGAGTAAATCACATTATTATATAAATGATTAATCATATCAAATCACATCATAGCAGATCATATAAGACGCTATAAATAATTTGAAGATAATAACCAGAGGTGTTAAATTCTAAATCGAATAAAAAAGATTCAGAATGATATAGAACATTCAACCATAATTTATGGTACCGTTGCTATAATTTATAGTTCCTTTGCTATCCTAGAGCTGTTCCTAGTGTATACGCAAATTTACGAGAGGTGCCATTAAACGTTTTAAAGTCCATATCAATTTTCGGATCCTGTTCCGGATTAAACTAGGGTTTCGAAAGCAACACAGCACCAAGCCCAGCTGATTGATGGGGCAAAATCAAACATTGAATTTTATAGGACATGCCATGCCGGTAAAAAATCGGCATACCAAGTTGTGACAAGGATGAATTTCCTGTTCATGTCCTCTAATGGGTTAAATTCACTGTTATGATTGACACGCCATTAAATCATAAGGACATTTCAACATCTCGCATGTTAACGTAATCGCTCTGCAATTCTATTGACGTAATATGTTTTGTATCGAAAATTCGAATTGTTCTGTGAATTAAAAAAATATATCAAAAACGTTTGGAACCAAAGTTCAGTCATCCAATAATTTTAATTGTCCGAAGTTTGGACACCCTAAAATTGATTAAAAATGTTATCTGGGATTTTATATAATATGCATCTGAAATTCCCTGATCTAATAAACGAATGTCAATAATTTTGATTGGGTCTTTAGAAAGTTTGCAAATTGTGTTTCGAGTTATACCAAAGTTTGGCTAGCAGGATCACTATTATGGCTCTAATTGCAAGAACGTGTTAATGGGTTGCAGGTACTGTACAAGGGCTGAGGTGTTACCAATGTGGACAATACAATGACGGTGTTGGCAGCATTACACCATGCATCAATTACACAGCACATATGAACTTAAAGGACTGTCCGCCTTCAGCTGAATGGTGTATTGTAAGTGTTTCACAAATTTTAAATTATTAGAATAAGATATTAAACTTATAATTGAAGAGATCATTTATTCTATAATAATCAATTAAGTTTAAATCTCAAAATTCATGGAAACTAACCAAAAGGACATCTAACTAGTTTCAACTAAGAACTCTTCAAGTTCAAAGTAATTTTTAGTTCCTAAGTACTTACAGAAAATTTATTTTTATTTCTGCAAGGAATTTTAACGGTTTGGGGAAGGAAGCTGATATTATAATGGTCAATTTGGTTTGAAAAGCTGAACATTTTTTGCAATGCTGTACAACGTTTATTCATTTCCATACGCTTTTTATTTGCAATTATCAACCTCGGTTATGTTCACTGACTCCTTGCCAACAGCCAGTGTCGTCTTCTGGTTATGAAGCATTGCACGATCCATTCTCAGAACGGAGAATTTCGCACATTTGAATAATTTTCTTTACCATCAATTTACAGTTTAATTAAACACGTGATGGTTGAATAAGTATTGATTATCTAATTAATAATTGAATATTCGTCGTAAGGGCCTAAAATTATTAGTACTTTGAACTGCACACTTTTCCAAAAAAAAAAAAAAGAATGAATTTCACAAATGTAGAAGCAACTATAATAATATATTACTTCCTACTTATTTTTAAAGTGCCCATAAAACTCCACAAAAGAAGTTATATTCATTCTTAAAATTGTAGTTTTCAAATTTAACTTTTCCAACTGAAACTTATGCTCCCGATTTTCCTATAAATAGGAAATGACCTAAAAAATTGATATTCGCTACTTTGCAAGAGATATTACATCGAAAGTTTTGAAAACAGTTGAAAATAGATAAATACAAGTTTTCAGACTGCGAAAGTTTTCATTTTAGAACAAGAGTGTAACTAGTTTCGAACTACGATGGGACTCATGCATGTGTGCAGTTGGTGAGTGTTTTACCTCGTGAAGTAGCAGCAATATTGCAACAGTTACAAGCTTACAAGACATTCGCGAGCAGACTATATTGCTGCTAAACTCTGTCATGTATTTATTTTCTATTTGGTTTTGTTGCAAATACCGATTGATCTGGTTTTAGTAAATTTCAAACTGAGTCGAAGTTTATTCGTCTGAAAAGAACAGAAGGCTGAATCGAATCGGAAGTGCTAAGAACTCTGAATTTTGTCGCCAACCTGGCGCCGAAGATGGCTTGACATCTTTCCAAGGAAACATTTTATGGTGCATTTATTTACATTTTCGTTCTCAATAGGCACGAAATCAAGTTCTTATCTACTTAATGATATTACCGAATTAATAATCACATAGAAAAAAAGAATCGTTTGGCTTGGAATAAAATTCTCGTTACATAAAGCATGCGGTTCCGGCAATATAAAAAAAATCGGCGATAGGCGAGGACTCAACCTTATTTTACTGTCCCGCGAAAGTAATCCAGGTTATTAAATCCTTTGATCTACCTTTTTTTTTACTTCTTTAGCTTTTCTCTCGTGATTTCTGTAGCGGAATGAGACGACATTATCCCAGTGGTTATACGAGGTTCAGATTTATGAAAGCGAGCGGAAAAGTTAGAGCAAGTAAGCTCCGAGAGTGTTTAACGATTTGGGAAAGTGCTAGTGGAGAGTAATAAAAATCTCGTCTTTCCAGGATGAATTGACTCCATGGTTGCTATAACTTCGCAAAATGACACTAAAATCAGGGTGACACAACGGATAAGAATTTTTTAATGACACTCGGAAAGGGTAGTTTCTATTCATGAGATTATTCTGCGTTTTGGAAAAAATCCTTTGTCTTTGATAAATATTTATTTCAGGGACTTTAAACTTTTCTTTTTACATTTGGAGGAGCATAAATATTCTTAAGTGGATTGATAAACATATGAAAGCTTTTATTCCTTTTCTTTCTATTTACCTCTCTCATATTGCATTCCTTTTTCTCTTTTAAATCGAAAACTCGTTCGGTAAACCGAAATGGAATAATATAATGCCCACAGGACCTATAAATGGTCCGGATATCGAGATCAGGTATTCCTGCACTATCAGTCACCATTTGGAGAAACGGAAAAGTTAGAGAGAAATGGAGAGTAAAGGAGAACGAAGTTGTAGAAAAGAATGGATTCACGTCGTTTCGTATTCAGGCCAGAGAAATTCGTACGTGACAACCCATCACGTCTTTCATAAATTTGCATTTTTGAAAATTATTATTTAACAATTTTGCTTCTTTTTTATGTAACGTAGATAAGATAGTTTGTAGATTTCGAATAGAAAGATCAAGGAACCAATTTTGTAGAAAAGATATTGAAAGTTCACGAGAGGACATTTTGCGTACAATTACCTATGAGAATTGAGAATGAGCAGTGCTCGACTCCGAATAGTCGGAAAATCAATGACATTAACCATTTAAGGAATCGTGAGACTTCCTGCCTTTGATTTCAAGTTATGGCTCAATTCCCAGATGTGGTTCAAGTGTCCCAAGGACGAGAAGACATTTGTGGCGATTGCATATTACGTGCATCCACTCAGCTTGTTCCTAATGCGCCCAGGGACATTACGATTTCGACGGAATTCACCCTCAAATTAACCACCCTTGCCTGCATCCTGCCATGTGCAGGATCCGGCTATTAATTAACACTTAACACTGCCGTACTTGCGACCAGAGCCGCATACGGCAGAAAATGGTAATGGTGATTCTGCTCAACACAATCTAAGATATAATTCAGTAAATTCAGTTTTTTACTGACTTCTTTCAGTATTGTATAGAAGTTTTCTCATTCTTGATATTTAGGCTCATTTTATTCAAGGTTGTTTCTTTCTTCTTTATAATTTCTTTCTTTGTAATTGAGTTTTCAATTACAGTTCTCAATAATCAAATTTCATGACTTATGTGAAATTGATGGAAGATTTATTTCAAAAAGCGATAAGACAGTTTAATTAAATTGGTAAAATAAAACATCAATTATTCAAAAAACAATATACGCTGCAGACTTTTGAGATTAAAGTTCTGCTTTAAAATCTTTGTCCATTTTTTTTTGGGAATATTTTTTCAGATGTCAAATCTTCAACATCTAAAACGTCAAAATTAATAATTACTTAGACAACTCGCTCGGAAAATCGAGGCGATGGCAATCCAATACAATTATAAACAAAACATTGACGTTATATTGCATATCGAAAGACATTTCCAGTGAATTTGAGCGAAGTAACAGATTCTCTCGGCTCGAATGCAACATATACTAGCTGCAGTAGCACCGTGAATCTGCATATAAATGATAAAAATCGATTTCTAGAGGGCGGACGTCCATTACATGCCAAGTTAATATTCGATTAAGTGCTAATTTTTCATTCGCGTCTGGGCAAATAAGGTTAAATAGAAAAGAATTAGGACGTGAGTCGTAGGTACGTGCGTCAATTTTTCGAGATATCTCTTTAGAAAGTATAGATTTTCCTTTTTCGAAGTTAAAACCTGACTGGTCCTGAATACCTCCTGCCAATTCGAGCACGTAGTTGATTTTTAGAGAGGCATAGATTCAAAATAGACGAAATGTTATTTTTGCTATTCAAAGTCCGCTTCACCGAACTCTGATTTTGATTGAACGAGTAGGTCACTCAGGTTATAGAATCTGCATTATCTATGGGTCATAGGTTTAGCCCTGACGTCATAAACGTAAAACCTTTCTATGCTAGATGACTTTATCCCTTTATTATAATAATCGGCTCTTATAATCAGATAGACTTTAATGTAAAATTTTCATTATACTTCATTATATTATAATTTACATTATAATAACCTTGGATTTATTTTTATTCACAAGGTCTTCTATTGACATGGTGAAAATTGTGTTTATTGATGCTCAGGAATAAAAAATAAAAAGTAAAAATGTTTCTTTCACACATCAATTATTTTTTAGTGAGTTCAATTCTTAAAGTGATATAAGAACTTTCAAAAAGGAAGGGATTAAAGGTATATTGATTTAAATTCTTTCAGCATGGAATGTTTTGTATTCTTTATTTTCCGCCTGATGAGGCATTAATATGTGGTTCGTTAAACTAGCTTTATTTGCAAGAAGGTGATAAATTGTGCAACTGTTCTAAAGAACAATTAGAGTCGAAAGAATTAAAGATAATAATCACTGGAGTTGCACTAGTTTGTCCAAGTAAATAGGTTGAAATTATTTTCTTAAGTATTGCAATATTTTCGAGTAGAACAAAATTTTTTGGAAACTTCTTCAAACAATTTTTCATATACTTCTAGGCAGTGTTTATTCATACCGAGAAAATTCGGCTATTTATACGCAATTTAAAAGAGAAGCTTTCGATTATAATTAAAAACCGTTGATCAGCTTATTTATAAATATTAAATATTCAATATTCATATATATATACTTATCAATTGAACATGAATATGAGATGTTGGTAATTTGAATAAATAATTGTTTCGCTTTAATAACTAACTGACGAGATTTAATGACGAGATTGCTAATTAAAATTTTAAACTTGTATTCGTTTTCATATCTACGGTTTTAACCATATATATTTCCGATCTTGTTTCAATTGTATAATTGAATGTGTTGTATACCCGAAAAGTTTTTACCTAGTAATTAATTGCAATCCAAATTTGAATGAGGGTAAGCAATAATTAATTACATTAAATTATATCGAAGTAATCAATTTTCAATATTAAAATAACTAATAAATCAGTGAATTGACATATCAAAACTTTTCTACGATTAAAATAATTGTTTCTCTAAATCATATGAAAAGAAATTCTTGAAAATTAGAACTTGTTATATGAAATTTACCCTTCATCTCGTAAAAGACACAAAAAATGCAATATGCAATATTGCAATATGCACGCATCTACTATATTCCCAATCTTTTCAACACATTTCTTTTCTTTTTATCTAGATGACGTTACATATACATTCATATAGATTTGCGTGGTGAAGAACTAGAGAGCTAAAGCCATTTTCGCGAAGTGACACTTCATACTTAATATTACACGAGCTGAATATCCGACCTACTTTTATTCTGGGGACATATATGTATATGTATACGATTCCACTTATATACGAATCCAATAATTAGTTTCTCATATTCAACATGACAAAAAAGCTAATATTATCAAATAATAAGTAAATCAATTGTTGACCAAAGTTGGCCGCATTAAAGTAAATATGGCTTTATCGAAAACGCAGTAGAGTGCATTGAGGAAGTTGAATCATCTGTGCACATGTTATGTGCTATTATTGTCCATAAAATGCATGTATACATATAAAATATATATATATATGTATATATATATATATGTTTATACTGTAAATATGCACCCAGTGCACGTTGTTGCCTCGCCAATAGAAGGTCTTTCAAGCGAGAAAGAAAAGAGGGCAAAAAGAAGGAGATGAAAGATAGAAGCAAGGAAAGGGTGGTCGTCTGGTTGACCTTCTTATCGATATCCCAATGGTCACCCATATAAGCATCCATTGTGTTTCGTTGATGGACAGCATTTAAACCAGCAAACCAAAATTTCAATAGATATTTCCCATGCCTTTATATCCCGTGATATTAATATTTTTCCATATTTTTAAGTTTAAAGAGGACAGGTACTTGCAACGTTTCTCTGCTCACGGTTGTTTGCTTGAGAATCAAAAGTTTTCTATGCTAAAATAGACAAATTATGCTTCTAAACTTTCATACAAAAATCTTTTGTTATTTGATATTGTCTTGGATAAAAATCAGTTTTGATATCGTTGGTCACAATAGTTTGGTCTCTTATTTCACATCTATATCGTCAAAGGTATTAACTATGTGTAAAAAAAATTGAATATCGAATATAGTTACTTTTTACTCGAGCATAAAATAGGAACTTGACAATGACCAGTGTACATAAACATACGGAAAGCTTCCGTAGCAAAGGTAGCTTTATAAACAGCGTAAAATCGCTCTGGGCAATATCAGTAGGTATGCCTTTAAAAATAGTTTGGTACCCACGCCGAAAATGCTGCACATCTGTTGAAAAAGTTCCACTATACCAGCATAATTATAGTTTATGGCATCAAAAATATTTATACACATTTTCCATCGATGGGAATTCTTGTTGGCCGGATTATAGACATATTTTCCTGGAGAACTTGCCTGTCATTCGTTGAGATCAAAGGAACATTTTTCCCTTTGAACACTTTTCCGGAAATTTGCTGAATTTATTGTAAAATATTCGTTGTCTTGAATCCATAAGGTAAATTTGACAATAAAAGAAGGAGGAAAGAAAGAATGAGGAAATCAGATGCCGGAAGAAGTGAAAAATGACCGTCTTTTGCAAAGTTTGAAGAGAGTGTAAATTGCTGGGAGTGCTACACATTTAGTAGACCTTCTGATTCACGGTGGATAACAGCTCTGAACTTATCAACTTAAAATGTATTTCCCCGAGATGTGAAGTTCCGATAAGATCTGAATAATGTCGCATTTTGTCGTAAGAGGCTCTTAATGTAAATTTTTCTCTTATGCTTTCTGCTTTTATGTAAATTAGTCTTTTATACCGACATCCAAGACAAAATGATTGGGACGTATCATTAGCATACAAATCGCGAATTCCATTATTCTATTCTATGAATTTCTCCCTTCTCAAAACGTATAATACCTTAAAATCTGCAAGTTAAGAAATTAAGCTACAAGGTGACTAAATAATTAATTTTTTACTGAACAAATGAAACTTGCAAAGCCGAAGATATTTTGCTGGCTTTTCGTTGCAATTTCCCACTGCTTTTCGAGCAAACACATTATTCAGTACAACTTTGATAAGGACTCGTTTCTCCTTTTCTTTCGTCCGCCTGACCGGCTGTTTGTACGTTGGTCTAGAAGATAAGAAAATGTTGGATTTAGAATGTCGATGGGAAAGCTAGGTTTTTCTTGAAATTTACAACTGCAAGACAAATGCTTAGAGTAAGCTCTCTGAATGCCATCATTTGAAATTGTTTATAACATTTTATAACAACTTTCTATCTATTTGTTGCTGATGGAAGGACATTTATGTAGTAGAGTTCTTGTCCAGGAGTTATGAGACCATTTTCTTACAAGAAGGATCTCCAAACCCTTCCGACCACAATGCAGGATCCAAAGTGGGATTCCAAGGTGTTAGCCCACATCCCCATGTCAGGCTTGACGTCAATTTACTACCGGTTCAGGAGAAAGCTCATGGAAATTAGACTGAAAACTTTGGTCCCCGAGACTCAGTGGATAATGGCATGGTCGGGTTCAGTAAGTTCGGTCAATAGTTCGACAGAGCTGCAAGTCGAGTGGTCAGTGCAAATAACACGGTATTGCAGTACTACCAACCTGCACTAATCCTTCACATGCAGGATCCACATATACCTTCCTTTTCCATAGAACATCTATGATCTTTTCTTGTCACTCATAGATTTACGAGAGTTGCTTCCAAAGTTTGTGAAATATGAAATTCATGTGGAATTCCATTATTTCCAGTCTAACATGACTAAAAAGTTCTGAACGTTCAGATGAATGAATTTTTGTGTTGAATGTACATTAAACTAGAAACGGTTTTAAATTATTGATTTAGAATTGAACGTTTAGAGATTTTAATATTATTTATCAAACTAACCAAATTAAATTTAAATTGAATCTGTTGTCCAGTGTTTTACAGCGAATTTGTAAAAGTTTTACCAAACTTTCTCCGCGTAATTCTGGAAGTATGTTTATTTTATAGAAAGAGGCTGAAAGAAAGTAAACTTGTCTGTCCGAGGCTAAAAGCATGTTTCTTGAAAGCACTCTTCGTCGTAAAATAACACTAAAAACTTTATATTACCTGTCACCTCGCAGTGTAAAGAATATCGTCAGTTTAACGTGGAACAAGACGTAAAATTCATGAAAGCAAACTGTTGAGAAAGAATTATATTTTTTAATAATTTCAAGAAATACTGTAATTGCTCTTGTTCAAGCTCGTAACTGATGGAATAAAATTATGGGCTTAAAGCTTATAGCACTATGAAAAGCGTATGGAAAAAAATTTTTGCTAAGGATTCATTTTTCCTTGTATTATTTTATACCTTTATCTTTTCTGGAAGAAACGAGTTAAAACGTGTACAACTTGTATATAATAATTGATCATAAAATGTGTCTGAATCGGAACATAAATTGGTTGAAGCTTTCATTAAAAAGTTGGGAATGGTTATATATAGTCCTTTCATGAGGACCAGAAAGTTTACTAAAGTGGATTAACAGGAGAGACGTTACTCTGTAACTTAAGGTAATATTATAGCATTGTGAATTATCCCCATCGTGGTTCAATAAACGATAACTTTATTGGAAGCCATCTTCCTCACTTTAGCGATAATTTAGTTTACAACCATCTGGTTTTGAACTATTAACTGTTTGGAAACTATTTTGAGCAAAAGGTATCAGGACATCTTGCATTTTTTTGTGACGAAATATTCCGTTAAAAAAATTTCAGTAGAGTAAAATTAACGGCTCAATTTTCACAACTTCAGATTCAGAGAGTATATAATAGATTAAAGGCTGCTAGGTTGAATTAATAAACTAATTTGTGTTCTGGCTTTACAAAATCCTTTTCTGAATGAAACCTTGAATCTACTTATCCCACTTGACGCGCATAAAGTAATTTAAAATTTATCTTTCCAACTACTCTCATTGCATTTAGTTTAATAAATTACATCCAACCGTCATTACATTAAAAGCGTACTCTAATTCCCTCTCCTTTTGCTTTTAGACGGTAATAGACGAATGCATTTCATTCGTTCCATGTTCCATGTTGAAGACTAGTTTTTCCTCTATTTTTACCATGATTAACGGCACGACAATAGTGCGTTCAATTATCCAAGGCCAGTTTCCACTCTATTTCATATGAGTACCTTCAGATGAAAAATATAATGATAGTCCATAAATCTATACATCGATCGCAGGGTAAAAGAGTTTTTCATTGAAGGGAAAAGGAAAAGGGTTGCATAGAATAAGAAAAGAAAGAGAGATGAGATGGGTAACGAAAGCCAGAATGTAGCGAAGAAAGTAGGGAAAAGGTTTCTCGGTTAGTGTTACTATATTTGTCACTCAGCGAGTTGCTTTTTTCATGAAAACCTCTTTTCGACCTCGTCGACGAACACTCACTCGAGCTTTCACAGATTTAGTGCAAAAAACCTCTTTTTACCTTTACTCAGCACTTTTGTCACTCCAACGCAGGGGACCAAGAGATTAGAACATGTTTGTTAGAGGCTAATGAAGCACAGGTGGACTCAAGAACTTTTCTAGAATCCGTACACAACATGTGAACCCAGGGCCGGCGGAGACTGTGTGAATTTCCGGATTATTCCACATCCATAAATTTAGAAGGCAATTAAATCAAATCCCTTAAAATATCTTGAAATTTTCTAAAATCACTTAAAGTTTCTATATGAAATCCCTAGAAAATATTCCTCAGAATTATAGACCTCTGAAACTTCAACCCAATCGAATAGCATCTTTTCATAACAAAGAACTTGGCCTCTTTTCATCTCAGATTTTTTTCAATTGAGAAAGACATAATAAAACAGCTTTAGAAATGAAAATTCTGTTCCATTTTGCATGGAAAATGGTATAACTACTCTTCAGGCTCAAGACATTTTCAAAATATGCCACAAGCTTGGATCATTTCACTTTAAGCTCAAGAGTTTTTCAGTTTCGCTTGTTTTCTCTAGCAGGTTATTCGAAACACCATCAAACAAGTTGAATATGGCTCATATACTAACAGAGTGTCCTGTAAAGCTGCCAGTAATTTGGTGCCGTGAAAGTGAAGAGTTTTCATGACATACCGTGCGTCAGAGTGAAATGAAGGTTTCATGAAATGAAACACAGTACCTACTTTCATGTTTACAGAGAGGTTTGAGCGTGTATGCTCGTTTCTCCCATCAATGTGTGAAAGTGCTGGAGAAGTAGAGACAAACCTTGTTTTGCTCGACAGAAAACCTCATTACTACTGTGGTGTACTTGGTCGTGCAATATATATCATTACTCCCCGCAATTCCCAGAGTCTGACCATATAAAGACTATCACTACTGGCCGGCTATTAGCGCGAAAAATGTCATTACTGCCAACCTGATATTGCTACCAAAGAAACCAAACAATGATTATTTTATAATGATATCGATTATTTGTACTTTTAATCAAGAGCATTACTTCATGAATTTTCCAAAAATGAATTCACAAATTTTAAACTGTGCTATTTTCAGCTCTGTGCACTAAAGTTTCCGTTTCTCTTTTTTTTTTTCTGTGGTAATGCACATCTGCTTGAAAAACTGGTTGTAAAATTCTATATATTTTCTACATTACGATTGCCGACAATATAAAAGTAGGCGATCGGTTTTCACAAAGGGCTTTGCCTTTTGACAAAGTTCTCTTTTGGATCTGAGATCTTTCGACATTTCTCCATCTGCGACATTACCATTTTTTATAAAAGCTCCTTGCAGGCTTTCAAATGGGGAATTACTCTCAGTATACAATTATATCCGCATCGTTTGAAACTTTTCCAAATATAAAACCAGAATAGTTCCATATTATAAATCTTTAATTCTGTAACTTTAATGTTAAAGTTCTACTGAAAGTAAATTAAAAATAATCAAATCGAGACTACTGTGTGAAATTTCACTGCAGAAAATACGAATGCTATCTTGTGCTTGAGTATTGGTGAATAAATTACAGAGCATGTCCGAACTCTAAAATTTTACAAGTGCTGTTTGCAATTTTACTGCCTAAAGGAAATCTCTTCGAAATTTATGACTCAGTACTTTTCGAGTTTGTAATAAAGCTACAAGCGCTGAGAATAAACGCAATGTGAAAATAAATGTAGAAACTTCACTCTCGTGGAAGCCTTCGTGTTAGTAGAAATGGCACGTTTGGTTAGACATCTGAACCGGAATAAAAGATCAAGTTTTGCAAAACATACCTTATCCAAAAACATCGTTTATTATCGCACTATGTTTTTAAATGCGGCACTGCATATTAAAATTATAATAAAAGAGAACTAAACTTTCATAATCGGGTATCAAGTTTTCGGTTTTTATTGATTGAAAACTTCTGATTGCTGTAAATGTTTAAAACTTCGAAGCGAGTTTGAATTCTGGTAGCTCTCCAATTAGAAGATACCTACTAGACTTTTACGATCCTACGCCACACGTTCGTAATCACAAAGTCAGGCAGCTTGTAATACTAACAATCCTCTATTTTGGAAAATGCTGATATCCATATTTAATTATTTTCTATATAGTAAAGTGCAAAAATGCTCTACAGTAAATCAGATACAGAAAAGTAAAAATAAATCTTCGATCTGCTTTTTAAATTAAGCTGTTTGATTCGGAAGTAGTAAAGAAGTTAAGTCGGAAATTTGTTGGTGTCGCTGATTCGAATCCAGTTTCATTATACATACATCTATACCTATATGTACATGAAAAGGATCACTTGAATCGTGAATCCAATTAGAAACTTCATTAATGCCTTGCTGTACCCACATCCTTCGAATTCACTCAACTCCGTTCTCAATATCTGTAATATGGAATTCAAGTTCTTTTAATATTTATATTCTGCAGAGATATATCAAATATCTATATTCCACATGTATATCTTAATTAAGAAAGTCATGTCAATTAAAAAAAAAACGCAGTTACTTTGAACAGAAATAACCAATACATAATTCCTGGAGGAATTATGAAGATCTTCTTATTAGGAACTATATTTACAAACGATCAAGTAAATATTTCATCTTTCAACTTGAATTCAAGAAAATTTGGCAATATGTAAATTTATCCATTTAAGAATAGATCTCTTAAGGAATAAGGTCATGGCATCTCATTTATAATATTGAAAGAAGTATCTTCGGTATGAAATACGTGCTGCAAGAACATGTTGCAATATTTATGCAGCAGCGTTGCCTCCAAAGGTATACGTACTATTTTACCTTTAGTGTTAAAATTTTCAAGACCCATGTTCACGATGAAATATCCTTGAAATCCTAAAATCCTCCTGGAATTCTCTTCCCTTATGTCGATGGTCAAGGGACGCGAATAAAGTCGAAAATTTATGATTAACATTTATACACCTGTTCTTAACGATCTCTTACAATTGCTAGGATATCCAGAAAATAAATATTGTTTGGACTATTTTTATATTATACATGTTTTAGAAAATTGTTTGGAATGTAATTAGGTCACATTGTATTATACTTATACAAGAATGAAAGCGCGCTCCGCGCGCGCATTTCTCTTCTTTTTAAATATTATATAATTTATTATATTTTATATAATCTTTAATCTCTTAAGATCTATGTTAAACTTCGTGAAAATCTGTAAAGATTTCTAGCAAACTGTGGAAATGTTTCAACTCTCTAAATCTCTTAAAATCATTAAAGATTTCATCAAATTCCATGAAATCCTTAAAAATATTACGAAATCATTTAAATATCAGAAAAATCTCTCGAAATCACCTAAAATTATTAGAAATCTCATACAACTCCTTAAAATTTCATAAAACTCTTACAAAGCTTTTAAAATCCCTTAAAATTCGACGAAATATCCTAAAATCCCATAACATTCTACAAAATCGTTTTAATATCCTAAAAATCTCTTGAATTTCTTAAAAGTCAATTAAAAATCATTAAAAATGCACATAAAAACCTTCAAAATCATTAATTTCTTGAAATCCATGTTAAAATTAGTGAAAATCTCTTAAAATCATTAAAGATTTCATCAAATTCCATGAAATCCTTAAAAATATTACAAAATCTTTTATAAATTAGATATATTTTTTGAAAACCCTTAAAATTTGACGAAAACCTTCGAAATCTTTGTAAATTCTACCAAATCTTTTAAGAATCATAAAAGGCTTTTGAAATTCCTTAATAAAATTCCCTATAAAGTTTTAAATTCCTTATTTAAATCCCACAAAAACATATTTTAAAAGTCATAAAAGTACCTTGAAGTCTGATTGAAATCTGATCAAAATCGTGAAAAATTCTAAAAATTCCCAAAAACTTCTTGAAATTCTTTAAAATTCTACCATAACATTTAAAATACCATTATCTCCCATGAAATCTTTAAAAATTCCATAAAATTCCCTTAAAATTCCTAGATATTCAATGTACCTATTTTGAGTTTAGACTCGTGACAAAATGATTATTAACGAAACCAAATTCAAAATTTCAAATTCAATTCACGCGGAATTTACGATGCGGCAAATATTGATTGTCGAAAATCACTATCGATACTTACACGACGAATCAGGAGTGCGGAATAGGCGTTACGATATTTCGACTTCGACTCAATCATCTTTTTAGAATAGACTATATAGATGAAAATCATGGATCTGAACTCACTATTTTTCGCAATATTGCCCGAAATAATTTCCTAGGTCAGATTTCGATTAAAAATTCGAAGGGCAACCTCGAAGAGAAAAAGGTCGGATTGAGCGGCGCGGCATGAGTAGATCTGACACCTTTACATAAAGTTGGTAACTTATGAGTGGCCGGAAGCGGGGAATCTCTTCCGGAAATTGAGGCGTAATGCCGGTATCTAGGCGGTGCAGCTCTTGAGCTGCCAAGCTCTTTCTTCTTACAGACATGCGACGTCATTCCCAAACGTCGGCCAGGGGGGTCAGGGACATATCCGGTTCACAGACGTTTGATGTAAACGCGACGAGAAAAGGGGGTCGAGGATTTTGTGGCATGCAGGATTTCCGCACATAACCCGCACCGCTTCGAGATTGGCTATCATATTCCGCATTATGAAGGAGTCTGTTCGGCTTACATACATTGTGGTATTGAGCTCTCCAATGAACTTCGATGTAGGGATCAAAAGTGGGAGTGAGACTTCATCCATATCGCTCTTCTTGTACAGTGTGTGCAATAACGTCCTGCACACATTCATATATATTTCTACTTGTGGCTTATGCTTCTATTACACTGTATTCGTGAGTGTTCGCAAATGTGACTGCCGTGAGGTCAAAGGCCAATGGTTATATAAACCACTTTCAGAGGGAATTCTTCTTTTATGGAAATTGTACTCTATTCAATGAAAATGCAGATTCGAAGTAGTTAAATGAAGACGAACTTTCCTATTTCGAACGTACTTCGTAAAACTGAAAGTATTTATTTAAAATAGCTTCTTTATCCAATTTTATTCCGAAGAGAATAAATGACACATAAAATTCCTGAAATGAGCAGAGAATTCTAGAGGGAATCTTTAATCAGACGCGAGTGGGAAAATTACTTCGTTGAAATGATTTCAGCACCTTGTCGCTATTCATTTCTATGACGCAAGGGTTGGATGATTTGGTGAAAAATACAAATTGGTAAAGGAGGATTTAAAAATTCTCTAGGCTGAACGAACTGACGAAGTGGAAAGCAACGAGGTAGGACGAGATGAGATAACAAAAAGAACAGATCGTCTCCGTGAAAAGTTCTCTCACAGATTTCATCTTTCCGAGAGATTCTGACAGCTTTCTTTCTGCAACGTTCTCCGTTTTCGTTCTTTTAATAAATTCCCAGACTATCTGTCTAGCAGATGATTAATTCCATTCTATTACTCTAGAAGAAACGTATTTCACTTGCGCATTAACCCCAAAAGTTAACATCCGCTTGACTGACTAAATCCTATATACTTAGTGGATTTTTTTACATGTGAAAAGAAAAGTGTAGAAAAAAATGCTTGCGTTTCATAATTTTCTAATTAGATTTTCTGAGTGGATTAAAATTGTTATGAGAATATTAATGAAAAGTCATATTTGACTTTATGACAATAAATAGAACGTGCTTTTGATTTAATTCGTTACGTAAATTACACTTGGTTTGAATAATTTATGTGGTGTGCAAGGATTTGAAACCGAAAAGAGATACGATTGGTCGTGTTGTAAAATATTTTAATCTGCTTTTCGAATTACAATGAGCCATGAGCCGTTAAGATAAGGCCATAAAAAATGGTAATGCGCTTAGATATTAATATTTATATGTTTGGCAACTAAAATTATTCACTTTTTATTGTTCATTAATAATTCTGACAATGAGATAGAAGTAACTAAAAATATGAGCTTTGTATTAATTTGAGAACTGTGAAAGTGACTGCAGGTTTGCATACTTCGAAATTACTTTAGCATTACTTGGAATCTGTCGCTTACTTTATCTGGCACATACCACTCGCAGAAAATCTAACTTCTTGATTTTCCAATAACTTGCCCAAAACTTTAAAGAACTTTTGTGCGGAAGTTAATGAAGCCTTTGAGGCAGAAGAAGTAAACATTCTTCTACAGCAAACAAGTTTAAAGTTCAAACAAAGACGTGATCATAATTCATTTCAATGTGAACGCGTTCTGTATTTTAAATTATTTTCATTGAACTTAATTTAATTTATTACATTCTCACTTTATTTTATTTTATTTTATTATTATAAGAACGAACGCGCGCTCCGCGCGCGCATTTACGCTCTTTTTCATTATTATATAATTTATTATATTTTATTTCTCTAATCTCTTAAAATCTATGTTAAACTTCGTGAAAATCTCTTAAAATTTTCAGAAACTTCTTGAGATTCTTTTAAATTCAATTATAATAATTCAAATCCCTTTTATATTCTTTAAAACCCATTAAAAGTATTAGAAATATCTTCAAATTCCATGACAAATTTTAAAATTTCTTAAAATTCCCAGAAAAATTCTTGAAATTTTACGGTAACATTTAAACTTTCTTTATACCCTTAAAAATGTTACATAGAATGCGTCAAAATCTTTTAAAATTCTTTAAGAACTTTTTAACATCCTCATAATTTAAAAATATTTAGAATCCCTTAATATTCTCTAAAACTTCTTAAAATTGCATGAATTCCTTTAAAATTTCACGAAATATCTTAAAATCCCATACAATTCTACGAAAATTTTCAAAATCATAAATCTTTTCAAATCCACGTTAAAATTCATGAAAATCTCTAAAAATTCCTAGAAACCTCTTAAAATTCCTTTACATTTAAAATCTCTTAAAATCATTAGAAATCTTATCAAATTCCATGAAATCCTTTAAAATTTCACAAAATCTTTTAAAAAACAGAAAAATCTCTTTAAATACTTTTAAGTAAATTATTATAAATCTCATAAAACTTCCTGAAATCCATAAAAATTCCCCAATATTTTTTAAAAATCGAAAAATTTCTTGAAAACCCTTAAAATTTGACGAAAACCTTCGAAATCTTTGTAAATTCTACCAAATCTTTTAAGAATCATAAAAGGCTTTTGAAATTCCTTAATAAAATTCCCTATAAAGTTTTAAATTCCTTATTTAAATCCCACAAAAACATATTTTAAAAGTCATAAAAGTACCTTGAAGTCTGATTGAAATCTGATCAAAATCGTGAAAAATTCTAAAAATTCCCAAAAACTTCTTGAAATTCTTTAAAATTCTACGATAACATTTAAAATCCCATTATCTCCAATGAAATCTTAAAAAATTCCATAAAATTTCCTTAAAATTCCTAGATTTTCAATGTATTTCGAGTTTAGACCCGTGAAAAAATGATTATTAACGAAACCAAATTCAAAATTTCAAATTCAATTCACGCGGAATTTACGATTCGATAAATATCGATTGTCGAAAATCACTATCGATACTTACACGACGAATCAGGAGTGCGGAATAGGCGTTACGATACTTCGACTTCGACTCAATCATCTTTTTAGAATAGATTGTAAGACGTACAATATTTTTTTTCGATTAATGTACTATGTGCTTTTAAGTAGATAAAAAAAATATGTGACAATAAATGTGTTGCCACACTAATCGTGATATGTGGCACAGGTGCAATCAGGATATATAGCTCGCGTCAGTAATGTGAATTGATTATACCTGATTCAAGCTCTATTGTCTTACAGTCGCTTCGCTGGTAATTGATGATTTTAGATCTGAGTGATTAACGAGGAATTTCCACATGTATCACAGTGTAATTTCATATATAATTAACTGCAGTTGCATTGCAAGAGACATGTCATTGACAACCCAAATTCAACCCTTTTTCATTAAACCCGGGAAATATTTATCGGTCAATAGTGACTCACATATGTATTAGCAACAATTTGTTATTGAATTTGTCTCACCTACTGCTATTGAATAGCTCATTAAAAAGAATAAATTATGGACACATGAATTGCACTTAAATCAATATTGGGCGACCTAAAATTGATATGTTTATTTGCGTGCTAATATTTATATTTAAAAGTTCTGACTAATTCAAAATTTTCGAGTATTATGTGAGATAATTTCATATTATACACAGTTGATTATGCAAAATATAGCTTTGTGGTCTTTAATTAATAAGTAAAAGACCCGCAACGGCTGTTCCTGCAAATTAACTCATTTGTGACATTTGCATTTGAAATGGGTAGTCGTAACCATTTATAGAGTTTGAGGGCTCTTTAGTTGAGAACCTGGCTAAATCAATTGTTCTCCACTTCCGCGAGACTTCCTTGACTCATAGACTTGGAACTTTTTGAACTTTCCACATTACGAGTTCGCTCTGAAACCCGCTCAATTTCCGGTTTGGAGACACCAAACGGAAGTTAGGTCAGTTCTCAGTTACCTGGAAAGCACTTAAGACGTTACAAAATAGAGCCATTCGACGATAAGACTTTTCAATTCTCATTGGACAAGCCTTTATTGGCTCTAACTCTAGATTGTCTACTTTGAAGTTTATCTTCCGTTCAGAATCCAGATAATCATGAGTTAGTCCTATTTTAATTAATAATTAAGTACGACAAAAATAGCTCATTTACCAATCTATAAATTTCACATATTTTATTCAATTATACTTTTATGTCTGTCCAAAAAGTGACTCGTTCTACTTATTTCTTTTTCTATATGGAACTGCAGTTAAAATATATAGCGAATTTGAATAAAACTTAGTTATCTACGAAAGGAAAAAAAAAGAGGATCGATAACGATATATCTGCGTGAGATCAGGATTCTCATTTATCAACAATAGCCAATTATTATTATCCCATTTACAAGCCTGAAAAACAATTCCTGGAATTTCACAATTTTCGCGCCGCATTGAAGCCCGGAGGGAAAGACAATAGACGAGATTTAAATTTATATTGGACTCGGAAATGGTTTTAGGGACGAAATGTCATCAGAGCTTAAATCCTGAGTGAGAAGCTCGCGAGGTCGATTTCACATTCGTTTGTCTTCATTATTCTCCTATTATGACGAAGCGTACGTGCCAAGTTTTGTACCTAACACACTGAGCATACACTGTAACTGTCTGTTCCAAGTTTTCGAGGAGAATTCTATAAATTGGCTTCCGGTTTGCCTCAAAGCTTTTCCAGAATTACTCGTAAACCATTGATTTGACTTGCTTCTCGCCCGTCATTGCTTTTCACTGAAGTTCGTTGGTATTTGGAATATGACTGGAGTCGGATAGGCTTTTCAATAGAATCTGGTGCTTTATGCATTTACACCTTTGACCTTTTCATTGAAAAGTATGCTCCCTCTTAAAAAAGTTTTAATTATGTTATCAAAGATGTCGAAGATCAATGACTTAATACATATAAACATATGTATGAAATAGATTTGCCTCAAATAAGTAAAATTCTTGTATATAAGAAATTCAGAAATTCTGCATAGTTTTTTAAGTAAATATTTATATAGTAGTCAGATGCAATTGCTTTAGAGAAAGAATAATAAACCTTATTCATTCAGTTTAATTAACTTTTCTCACTTTACATATGATATTTCGCGAAAGATACTCTTCATGTATTCAAGAGTGGCGCTTGAACTCGGTAGACTGAAAATGTATTGTTTACAAACCAATTTTCACGGAAATTAAACGAAAAACTCTATCTTCCGGGAAAATGAGGAGATATAATGCTTATCTTTTCAAAAATGCATTAAAAACTTTCTAACATTAATTTTAAAAGAAAAACATACTAGATTTTGAGTAGATCTATTCTAAAAAGATGATTGAGTCGAAGTCAAAATATCGTAACGCCTATTCCGTACTTCTGATTCGTCCTGTAAGTATCGATAGTGATTTTCAACAATCGATACTTGCCGAATTGTAAATTCCGCGTAAATTGAATTTGAAATTTTGAATTTGGTTTCGTTAATAATCATTTTGTCACGAGTCTAAACTCAAAATACATTGAAAAGAATAGGAATTTTATGGAATTTTGTTAAGATTTCAAGGGAGATAATGGGGTTTTAAATGTTATCGTAGAATTTTATTGAGAAATTTCAAAAACTTTTTATGATTTTTAAAATATTTTGTATATAATATTTTGTTTTAAGCATTTCATGGAATTTGATGATATCTTTAATGATTTTAAGAAATTTTAAGAATTAATTGAGAAATTTTTAGAGATTTTCATTAATCTTAACATGGATTTCAAGAGATTAATGATTTTGTAGGTTTTTGTGTGCATTTTTCATGATTTTTAAATGATTTTTACGAAATTCAAGAGATTTTTAGGATATTAAAACGATTTTGTAGAATTATATGAGATTTTAGAATATTTCGTGAAATTTTAAGGGATTTTAAAAGCTTTGTAAGAGTTTTATGAGATTTTAAGGAATTTTATCAGATTTCTAATAATTTGAAGTGATTTCGAGAGATTTTTCTAATATTTTAATGATTTTGTGTGAATTTTAGAGGATTTCATGGAATTTGATAAGATTTCTATGTAATATTTTTAAGGGATATAAAATATATAAAGAGATTTTAAAGTTTGTCATGGAATTTCAGAAGGTTTCTAGGAATTTTTAGAGATTTTCACAAAGTTTTACATAGGTTTTAAGAGATTAGAGAAATAAAATATAATAAATTATATAATATTGAAAAAGAACATAAATGCGTGCGCGGAGCGCGCTTTTGTTCTTGTATGAGAAAAATGCAGAGATTTTCAGTTTAACATCTAAAGTTTACAAACGAAATAGAGAGAAAAGTAATTACGTATGAACGAAAAAAAGATTTATTGCAGAAACGTTGTATTCAGTCTAGTTGAGAATTATAAACTCACTCAGGTAATCCAAGCGTCCAACGTATTGCGACATTCTACACGGTGCGAGTATTTTTAAAAGATTTCTAGTTTTTGAATTCATTTTTTTTCTATCTGCACTTAAATTTCAGTCACCCACTAAATTGTCTTATATTTTTAAAAATTAATATTATCGTCCATTAGAGTACTCCACACACAGCATTAAAATCTCACTTAATAAATAAAAGCTTCTATGTGCCTTAAAGTATTTATCACTAGAAAGATGAAAGAGAAAAAGATTTTTCATAGTCAGCAACGAAGACTGAATTAGCAGAGTTTGGAAACTTTGCAACCTCTTTATATCAATATTTAAACATTTACTGGAGGAAGTTTACGCGTTTTAAGTGTTTGGCACACGCTGCTTCAGTCAGAATTGAAGGCTAGATCTTTAAAATTTCCTTCACTTAAATATCAGCTAGGTAAAGCACCTAATTGAAAATTTCAATAAAAACTCTAGAATAATCTGAATATCATTAATTATAAAAAAGATATAGATAAAAATGTAAATGTTTGAATTTTTTTCTCTATAAAATGTTTATCTTAGCGGATGTCTCATAATAAATTTATAAATCTTTTCAAAAATTCGCCTCGTACATGCATCCAATGTCTACGGTTCGCAAAATCGTTCGAATGTCTAAATTTCTTATATATCGAGTCCGTTGAGGCCTTATGGATCTTATCAGCCATGCTTTTCTTTTTGTGGGTATAGCTCTTTTAGATTCCGGTTGCATTTCCTTTTGCCTTTTCTTTGTTTTATCGCTTTTCTTGTGCCTTGCCATCCACAAGGCTACGAAAAAAGCATACGGATCAACGAAAGCGCCGGAAGAGAATGACAGAAGTTACTGGCGACGCGACGTCGCGATACAGACCCGATCTCTAGACCCGATCAAGCTTGAAATCATTTTATCTCGGACAAAAGCTCTCCACCGCTCGTCAAGTGCAGAGGCTTGTGTATTTGGCGATACAACCGTGAAAAGCTCTAAAATGACCCTTAAAACGGAGAAAAAGAGAAGTATAATGAAATCTAGGTCGCAAGACCAGAAATCTAAGTTGCGTCATTGAATTCCAGAGCAGTCTTTTCTTTTATTGTAAACTGATATCAAGTCACGAGTTTTAAGTAACGAAATCTCGGAAAAAGTTATTTCTGACGTAACTTTTATGGTACATTACTTTTTATAAAAACTATTCCTTTGTTAAAAACTATATTAGACACTTTAAAAGCTGCAAGTACTTTAATTTGTTTCTATTTTGTAAAACTGTATGTTACACGACTTATACGTCCATAAAACCAATTTTACGATTTTTTTGAAGTTTGAAATTTACTATAATATGTACCATTCACAGATCATTAGTCTTTATTGCGAACATTTGAAAAAATTACATTCACACAAGAACGAACGTAATATACTGTAATGGGCGTCCGCAGATGGACGACTACAGAAATTCAACGTAAATGGACATGAGAACTCATGAAACGATGTCATATGTTTCTGTGACATATATATGTAGCATATATATTTCGCAGTTCCTAAATAATTGCAATTCACTGTATAACGAATCGAAAAATTCGAAACGAAAAGGCGTCTACGAATTTTCAAACTATACAGTGTACAACGCAATTTTCTATTACCTGTCATTGTAAACAGACTGTATATGTTATTAATCAATATCTGGTACTTTAATACAAAAGCGAAAGAGGGAAAAAGGTCACGTGCAGCCGCACACAAGATTGATCTCATAAACTCATAAAGTACTGACCGTATGATTTAAATTTGTCAAGTTGAACGTATCTCACAAGTGTGCACATCTGCACATTAAATGCACATCATGTAAACTTCATCAATATGGCTTCCTATTTATTATAATTATATATAAACGTGCGTGTCCACATATTTTATCAAACAAATGCGCAAACACATATTGCGAATAAATTCATCCTTCTGTAATTATCAATTTCGTCACGTATCCCAATTCAGATTAACCAGGTCGAAAATAATTTTCGTTCAATTTTTAAACGATTTATCTTCATTTAAATTACAAATTATTAATTACAATTACAATTCGTCGCTTTTTATCAATTTCTTTCCTTTCTTTTTACAGAAATACGTAAGCGAAGGCTCTACTGTACGAGACTGTGTTCCAACGTGTTCCGAGAAAGGTAAGTTTTCATATTCGGTTTTCATATTCGGTTTTCATATTCGGATTTCATATTCGGATTTCAATCCCTTTTATAGGAGATATCTTATTATTTTGATCCCCTGCATACACTTTTCCTATTGTGTAGAATGAGACATATACAGGAATGAAAATCGATTGGATACAAATCAAAGGAAGTGTTATTAAAGCAGCTGTATTCTGTATATGTCGATTTTTTAGAGATAGCACTATAGTATTCTTATCCTTTGAATCTTTGTGATCGACTTCAAAGAGCATCGACGGCTCTTTCTCGCTTTGAGGTCGAAGCTAGCAAGCAAAGCTGCATACTCACACAAGTTACAAAATCTGACAAACTCTAATCCCTCCATACCTTTTTCTCTATCCTTCTCTTTCTTCTCTGTATTTTTTCCGTTTTAAAGTACAACCCCTTCTTCGGTACTACACACAGTACACACAGTTGGCTTGCTCACATGTAAGATTGCTTCATCCCATTCACAAGTGATCTTCAGAGCAAGAGTCGTATTACCTTCGAGATAAAATTCTCGACGCTCGTTTTGCTGTCTTCGATTGTAAAAGTCTACCTTCTTCAAGTGGGAAATCGATTTGCCTCGACTTCTATTGCGAATATTTCTGTGTGTACTTTAGACAATTTGATAGCTCGTTTCCCTTTAATAAAGCATGATATTGTTGACTTTGGGATTAAGAAATTCTACTCCGGATATATTATGAACATTATACATATAAGTATTGTAAATTTCATCCTCTTCTTTCATCTATCATCTATTCACAGTCGGTTATCTTCTATATTTAGACTGAAAATACAGTGTGTACAAACATGCTAATCTTTCATAAACTTTTTTCCAAGTTTCTTCGCAAAAGTTTCGGGTAAAATGGTCGTATTTTGTGGTTCGAAATTACCGAGGTCAGCAAAGTTGGAAAAGATCGAAGAGCAATATATCTGCTGACCCTTTGAAAATTATTTGAATCTATAAGACCAATTTTCTCTATTTTTATTCGTCACCTATTGTCTAATTTAGAAATCAATTTACAATGACAGTTTTAGAATTTAGACAGAGTTTTCCACTTTGTACATTACAACGCGTGATTTATTGAAATTGTTTGATGTAGAACATCCATTTTTTTCCCTGCCCTGTTATACGAGCTCGTAAAAGGAACCTTTTACATATATAGCACTCTAGTTCCATTTTTCAGAGCACATGTATTTGATAGTGTTGACTGTCTGTCATACATTCATTAAAAGTGCCTGGGTTGCTCTACAAAGCAACAAGTCAAAAAATAGAATGAGAGCAAAAGAAGGGTACTTTTCATTCTATAAAAATAAATTTTTCAATTTTCACTTTACATTAAACCTCTCCAAACAGGTGAAATATAAATGACACCTTTCAAAAATTGAAAAATGTACATGAATACTGTTTACTTCCAGATTTATTTAATTCCAGCTGCAATGGACGTAACTTTTAATTTACGAGCATAAAACAATTTTACGGTTTGCACATGTAGCCTGTTTTTCGCACATCATTAATCAAGTAAATAATTTAAATGCCTTCTCGTTAAAAACATAAATGTCTGCACTGATGAGTCAACCCGAAATTTTCACAAATTAAGAGAAAGTAATTTACAATATATCTACAGCGATGTACAAGAACAATTTATGGGCAGCGCGTGATTTGTCATAAAATAGAGAAAAACTCGCGATAAGTTCACGGCACGATGAGGAAACCCAGATAATAGCAAACTGTTCCACATTTTACTTTTATTGTCGTGAACGTATTTTACAGAAGAGTGTTGATGCGAACGTGAAAAAGAAAATAATTCTTTTGTCAGCGTCGTAAAACGAACGAAATACGAATTTGAAAGCTTCGCGTATTTTAAGAATTCTTATTTCCAAAATTTGATACTTCTTCGAAATGAGTACAGAATTCATCTTTAGGTTGTATAACATTCAAATTTACCAATATTCTATATGGATTGGAATTTTAAATCGAATAATTAAATTTTTTTATTCAATTTAAAATAGCACTATTCTTAAAATTCAAAAATATAAATTTAATTTTTTTTGTCATCGTTACTAAACAACTTTATCTGTAACGTCGATTAACGTTATTAAAAGCTAATTTCAATATTTACGTCAATATTTACGTTTTTTCAAAACATGGATTATAATATGTATAAAACATTGTATAGATTATTAATTCATTAACTTAATCATTAGTAAAACAAATAATTAATGTTAATCTTATACAATAATATGGACAATTAAATAAATAGAAAAATAAATAAATATTATAATTCATATTTAAAAAAATTGTATTGCAAATCTAAGAAAACAATTCAGTTTACGATGAAATAATATATTAGATTTTAGGTATGGTACATTAGCTGATTGTGTCAGCTTCTAAAACTTTGCACATTCGGCCATGATCAAGTAACGTAAATAACAACATTACGCGGTATTTCGCCAGCGGACACCCATCCAAGTACTAACCGTGTCCAACTCTGCTTAACTTCAGTGATCCAACGAGAACTGGTGCATTCAGCGTAGTATAGCCGTTGTCATTTACCTCTCGTTTCGTGACGAAACTATTCACTGTCGAATACTGAATTCGGTCGAAAGCGGATATCCGAAAAAACTTTTCTAATCTCCGTTCCGCATTCGTATCGAGTCTTCTGAACCTGAAAATTCACTCGTTTCTCCGATACGTTCTTTCTCGTTAGGTTTTTATTGGTTCCACTTTGTAATTTATATGCTTTTCTGCAGCGAAAGTACATGTTACCAATATAAACTTTCGTAACTGAAGATCTGTCATCTTTTTCAATGGACTTTCTTCCAAATAAATTACTTTGTCGAAAGGGTTGCAATCTTTCCCGAATTTCCTTTCCTTCAATCAAAATTTATTTTATAATGTATTTTGAAAAGATACAATATAAAATAAGTTCTGATTGAAGGGAAAGAAGTTAGATATTAAACACACATAGTTTATTCTCTGACTACCCATAGTATTCTCTAAATATAATTATTATTAAAATTAAATTCCAGCAAATTTGATAAATTGAGAACCAGTGAATTTCCTTGGTCTTTGACAATTGATTTGTTAGAACTTTTATTTAGTCGGCTTGGCAAAATTTTGCAGAGAATCAATGTTTAAAAGCTATTACTCGTTTCGTCCTATTTCCCGTTTAACTTTTCCGAAGCATGTTACAAATTGTCCCAGACTCCCTCCCAGCGCAATTTTGCTGTCAGGATTGGCTGACGTTCTACGAAAAATTGCCTCTCGCATGAGAATTTGGCAACGCCAGTGGAGTACGTCGTACACGTCAAATTTTTTGTGCTCGGAAATACAAGTTCTCTGTTAGTGATGAACCGGAAGTGCAAACCTATGTCTCACCGTCAATGCTTTACGTATACGATTTCAGGGACTAGAAAATCCACTCTACTTAATGTGTTGCCAGATAATTTCATATGTAAATTTTCGACGAGAATCATTCTTAAATGAATTCATTCTTTGTACAAAGGAAATGTATATCCAGTTAGAAAAATAAAAAATCTTTTTCATTTTACTGCAACTCATAAAAAATAAAAATGCAGTTATGTCGGTTTCAAAATTACAATTCAATGTTTAAAATGATAAAAAAAAAAGAACAAATCGAACGTGTGAATTTCGTTCCTAGTTCGAACAATTCTAAATGAACGTCATCGATTTCTGATTGCACCTCGCCCGCATGGCTCTATTGCTCACTCGACGAGTCGAAGAAAAAAGAAATTGAGAGGAAGGTTTCACCAAAGCTTTTCTCACGCTTTAATCGTTCTGGTGAACGATCTCCCCTCGAGTCCGGATTCAATTCAAACGACGTTATTGTTACCCCTCTTCTGCTGTAGAAAACTGAAGTACTTATCAAAACTTTGAAACCCTCTTTTACTTCAAAAGCATGCAAATACATTATCAGTGACTGTACAGACTTGTCATAATCAACGGACATCCAAAGTTAATAAATTAAGTTAATTAATTAAATTGCAATTTTATGCATTATTTTGGCTGAAAGTTGGCGATATAAATTGCTAGTAATTTACAAACCTAATAACTATGATACATATAATAACATTTTTCATTTTCTCTATTTTCGAGATCTCGTTTTCTGCAAGTAGCTCACATTTCACGTAAATGTACTCGTAAATGTTTTCCTGCCCAAACCACCATCAGGAATGTAAAGCAATGAGGTACCACTTCCAATGAAATTGAACTGAATTTTTATGAATATTGCAGAGGCCTGGAGCACGAGGACGTACTGCTGTCGAGAAGAAGGATGCAACTCAGGACCAGCTCTGATGTCATCCTCCATCTTCCTCTGGGCCTTTCCAGCTCTCACTCTTCTCGGGCACAGTCTTCGTGGCTAATACGTTGTTGACTCCCTGAAAGGTCTGCATCACCGACTTTCTCATCAGAGATCCTTCGCAACATAAGAAACAGAAAAAGGTTTGCCTTTCCTGTGGTGACCATCATATACCTACAATTTCTGATATAAATGCAGAGAATCGTTCACAAAATCGTTAACTCGCGACTGTGTAATTGTACGCCATTTCCTTCTTCTCTCTTCCTCACATTTCAATCCCTTTTATGCAGAAGAGAGAGAAAACAGTGTGTTTAAATACATTTACTATCGTTGTTATGTACCAAACAAATTTTAAATATCTGTCAACACGAAATCTCAATCATCCTGTGGTGCGTAATCTTCGTAAACTCACAAAACACTATTAACATCTTGAAATTGTTATTCAATCTACAAACTTAATCAGAAGCTTATCGCCTGATTTCTATATTACTATACTCTCATTTAGATCTCTCACAATAACATAAAAATACAGTTTTCAAGAATGTTTTCAAGAATCTTTACAAAAAATTGTTAACAGTGTCTCTGTGAGTAAAAATCGAATCGACATCGAATCTTAGTCTTATCTGAACGACTTCTCTGTTCGTAAGAATTATGTAAGAAAACAAACACAATTTCTTCCATTAACCAGAGTACAACCAACTGTGAATTCAACCTCGGGTGCTGTCTCAGAAAATCTATTGGCTCTAGGTGCTCGAGAATCTTCTTTTTCTACAATTTTTAGACGATCTCTGCACGGTTCCTTGTTTTACATTTTTTCCAGTATTTTCTTTTTACTTTCGTATTAGCTCTTTTTTTTTATTTTTTATACCGACAGCTTTCGGTCCAACAGCCGGAGCCACATCTCTCCGGCTGATTCAATTTATTCGACAAAGTTCTCGCGGCTGGCGTCCAGCGTTCGACGTTTAAAATATAGATATAGTTTATGTGCTGAGCATATCTCGCTTCAATATCGGCACTTCCTTCCTTTTTTGCTTTTCTATCGCTCTTATAGACATTCTCAAAATTAGTGTGCCTTCAGGCAATTTAATTCTGAGTTATGGGAGACTAAACACAGATTATTATTTACTCCATATTTTCCATTAAGAGTAACTTGATGTTTACAGAATTAATATAATTTATCTCTTCTAAAGTTCTCATAGAAGATCTAAATTTATACGTGACACACTTTAGTTTTTCAGCTTTCTACGTGAAAAGTCTTCCATCATTGGGTTGTTTACATCCTTGGTAAGCCAGGCGAAAACTGCCATATAGATACTTTTATTTGTCGAAAATGCCCTGCACTTAGAGGGAGAGGAGCCCGTGGTTGAAAGAGGAAGAAAAAAACCTCGTAATTTATTCTAAACTGTCGCGATTTTAGAAATATAAGAAAATGCGGTCGGAGAGAAAAGCACGGAACGAAGTACGAAATGGGCACGTGAACTCCGATATACTTTTCATTGCCTGCTTCCGGCACACTCGACAGGCTGGAAACAGAGGACGAAATTTCACGAAAATCCGCTTTTGGCAAAGATTAACTTTCTGAGGTTGACTTTCTAGAATATCCGAATGAATTCGCTGAGAAATGACGGCGAAATGAAATCTTATATTGCGTTTTGAGCTGTTACGTTTTCTCACAATGTTGTTTATTACAAGAAAGAAAAAAATCATACAGAATTAAAAACAAAACTATTTTATGAAGTACTGAGCAATATTTTCCGAATTTGTAAAGAATGATCTGAGTAATATAAAAAAATGATAAATTTGAGTTCATTTCCAGTCAATCGAGAATATTCATATCGTGTTACTAAGGAAGTTTGGCGTTTGCTGGACCACAAAAGTTGACGATCATTTGACGTTAACTTTAAGTCATAAAAAAACTCAAAGACCGCTTTAGTGACTTGCACGCGATGCCTCGCCAAGTCAATCGCAACATGACCGACCGTATGACATATTTTTAAGAATAAAATAAACTTATCGTGGTGGAGAACTCTACGACTAGACAAAATTGAAGTACCACTATTATAATAATAATAACAACTATTATATACTAAGCTATAACTCAAAAGTGTAACACAACCGCTATTATCGACATTATTACGAAAATCGTAGTATTTTAACTGTAGGATCGAGAAATGCGACTTAATAACTACAGCTTGTTTTAGCGCAAATCATACTGTAAGTTGGCAAAGATTTTTGTGGTTTCAAATTTTATCAACTTATCTCCAGTTCTTGGATATGCAATTTTATTTCTATTGATGAGGCTGAAAAGAAATTGTGTACCAAGAAATGGAAGAGGGTCCATGGTAGTTAGAATAGATGATAAAATAAAGAAAATGTACAGTAGAATCCCGAGATAGTCATTCTCGTGATATTTAAATTTATCAAGCTAATCTTTCCCAGAAACAACTCATCAGTTTCTCAGTGGATGGACATGTCGTTTCCAGCAGTGATTGGTCAATTTTCCTCTATTTCGTGATATTCAACTTCTCTTCATTAATTATCTCCAGAGCAGACTATCTCGAGATTTTGCTATCTGTTTCCGATTCTAGATTTTAATCTCACATCAGAGATATCAATTTTATATCGCTCGTTGAGAAGTGAGATCTTTTATTCATTTATATCCTAGTAAAATATTCTTAAATATGTTAAGTAACTTCAGAGGGGGGATTCAAAATATTTAACTCTCATCTCAAATCTTGCTTTTCTGAGAAGGAATACAAATCAAGATTCCTACATTACAAAGATTTAATTAATTCAGGCAATTAAGGAACGAACTTTTGGGAATTAGAAGCTGTATTGCGTGTACTCGAGGAAATAGACAAATCTTTATCCATTAGATTGAAATCCATTAAAACCTTTATCCGAATACTGTTTTAGTCGATTTCATTAACGTTGTTACTGCCGAGCGTTTCGTGGTAGTTCGCGAGAAAATTTAAACGGCATTGTTAAATAATAACGCTATTATAAATAAATAACACAATTATAAAGTAATGCAGTTACAAAATAATACAAATATTATATAAAATACGAATAATATAAAAAATATATGTATAATTGAAAATGAGATCTTACTTGTATCAGAGAGTTAAGTAAGTAGAACTGCCTCGTATAATCAGTCGATATCTCGAAACGCTCCCTTATCCAAGGCAACGATTTTGTAAAAATAAATACTGAAATTCATGAAATCGATATAGACATATATATATATTATATTGACGAGTTATCAACGCGCTTACGCGACGTACATTATTAACGTTCACATTATAAAAACGTACGACATAGTGATTTTAGTTGTACCTAACATATATTCTATAAAAACGTAAGATTTTATTATTACTAAGAGGAGATAAAAATTATTGATAACAACGCCGTTCTATTAAAAATCAATCTTTTTAAGGCCATGTAGGACTTACCCGATCCCTACCTTACTGACATTTCTTTTGTCTGCAACGCTACGCCTACATTTATTGAGATATCAAATTGAAAATTTGTAAAATTAAAGAAAATATGCTAAGGTATGTTTATCTGGTCTTAAATTTTTGTAAAAATAAAAAAATAATTTTTCAAAAAAATTTTTTTTTACAAATTTTTAGTGCTTTAGCTTCAATTTTATATCTCAATAAATGTAGACGTAGCGTTGCAGACAAAAAAATGTCGGTAAGGTAGGGATCGGGTAAGTCTTACATGGCCTTAAGCTTTCAATCCTTTTTTAAGCTTCTGCTTACGCCTTTTACTAGAATCCAGAAGGAGCGTTTACTGCCTGACATGATTTCAGACATGCTGGCTTGATATCTTAATATCTAGTTTAGTGATATATCTTTTCAATAACTAATTAACTTAGATTCATTTATTTATCATATAAATTACCTATTATTAGGTACATAATTATTCATTCTTGTCAATTAAAGTTAACAAGTCTAATCATAGAGATTTAAATTAAATCACAGGTTTACGAAATTTGTTCTAAAATAGTCACTAAACTGATAGAGAAAAAGAGAGTAATAAAAGAAAAATGAGAGTTGAAATCTTTACGCGACGAGTGGCTGAAAATATTTGTAAACCTTCATGAACATCCCAGCTTTCTGTATATTCTAAATTTCATTCATACTTCACAACATATACAATTTTATTGTGGGCAATTTATAAGTTATAAAAAGTGCTATAAAGTTATGAAAATTAGAAAAGTATTTAAAATTGAAATAAAATTAATTCAAAGATAATGAAGAAATAGATAAGTCTTCAAAAATATGAATATTTGCGCAAAAAAGGAAATCTGTAACTGAATATGAGAAAGAGGAACAGGCACGAAGAGAAAATGGTAAAATCTGTAAGAATACAAAGTCGTGGAAATCTGGGATTTATGGGATTCGTTTTCCCTCTGAAATTCACACTCGTCGACATAAGTTGTTTTCAAATCTTTAGAGTGAGATCGACATTGACATTCTGTTTCCAGAGATTTCTATACAGAGAAAAAAGTATAAGGTATCGATTCACTGTGTCTTAATAAACAAAAATAACACAGTAAAAAAAAGTCTTCCCTTGGTTACATTTTAATTTTGGTGAACCTTTTTTTCGCCAATTTTCGGGCTTGAAACAAGACTTTTTTTTTACTGAAAATATTCTAAAATACGCTCCGGCGATGGTAATTGCAATTAACACATAGCGTTCCGATTTTTCCTTTTTCAGATGACACTCGTGTAGTTTCAAACTAACATCTTTACAATTATTATTCCCATTAACGCGCAATACTGTAACTGCTACAAATCAGGTGGTGACAAGATGACATACAAATTAAAAACTTTACAAACATTTGTGACGCGTAAAATATTGACAGCATAATATATTTTACATATAAATGTTTGCAAAAATAAAAGTTCAAGTGTCGAGTCACCACCACAATAGAGGAAATACTTCATTATTCATATTTCGCTTCTTAGGCGACATACCTTGGACTTCTTTATCTTTAGCTTAGGCTAGTAGAATTCGGTAGAGTTTGTGAGAGCAAGAGAGAAAGGGTGAAGAGTAAAAGTAAGAGAAAAAAATGAGAGAGTGTAAAAAGGAGAGAATGAGCAATTGAGCGTTTCAGTAAAATTATAAGTCGTCGTGAGAGCAAAAAAGCATTCGAAGTTTTGGAATCGTCGACACCCACTGACTTTTCATACATGCGGGGCCTTCTTTTTCTGTTTCTGTTCTGATAAGGGAATGTGATATATCGTGTTTAGTGATTTCAGAGACTAATGATTCCGGCTGTCGACGAAATTAAAACTTCAATCATTTTATGATCAACGCCAGACGCACCTAAACGCAATTAGATTTATCAGTCATTCAAAAAATCGAAGATACAAGTGAAGATTAGTTATATAAGCAGAATCATGTATGACCAGTTGTACATTTATAATAGACACGCAATAAAAAAAAAGAGAAACGAACTTCAACCCTTTTCTGAATCCTCTGTTTCATTTTAATTATATTATAAATTTCTTTAGAATGTTCTGATATGCAAAATTATATAAAATCAATTATGTATGAAGCAATTAGACTGCCCAGAATTCGTGTGGCTGAAAATTTAATCGATGTCGATTATGTGGTGGTCGAAGGTTGATTATTCCACAAATGAATCTTTTACCCTAACTGTTTCATAAATGACAGAAATTATTAACCAAATATTTTGTTAATGCTACGTAAACTGTTGGATCGTTGCAAATTGCGTTGTGCATAGAAAATGAACGATCCACTTACTACTGGTTTACTAATTCAGGTTGGAGGTAAGCATATCTGATAAACTTTACGAAACTGTTAACAGGAAATTTCCTAATTTACTCGGCCGCAAAATCAAGAGAGAAACTACAAGTTGAAAATGAAAAAGCGATTTGGCGAACCTTCTACAAAAAGCTGCTGTCTGTTACGATATTTATTTTAGAATTTGTACGCTCTGTTGTCATAAATGATTTCACAGAGCGTATCGATTCTTTAATAAGTGTCGCCAACAATGATCATCGAAGGCATCTTTTCCCGGATGATTTCCTAACTTCACTCACGGTAAGAATTAACTTTCATAAAAAACATATGAATTTACTTTCATAAAAAACATATGAATTTACTTTCAGGCAATAATTCAGGATGTTTTTAAATTTTTTTTATGGAATTCCCGAAAATTTCTTGCATTTTTTCCGCTTATTTACTTAATGTCCTTTTTTCATGATAATGATTTTAAAGAATAGCAAGAGATTTAAACCGATTTTAAAAGATTTAAAGATTTTTAATGATTCCAAAGAATTTGAAGGGGTTTAAAAAAATGCGAAAGAACTGAATATTTTTCCAGAAATTTCACAAGATTTCAAGAGATTTCAAGTTACTTTAAGAAATTTCAAGGGATTTTAAAAGAAATCCAAACAGTTTCAGAAATGTTTTTAAATCTTTTGAAATTTCTTTAAATTTTATAAATCTCTTGGTATCTTTTTAAATATCTTGAAATATTTTCAAAATTTATTATTATTATTCAAAATATTTCAAGGGATTTAAAAAGAGTTGCAAGTGTCAAATAAAAATATTCAGATCAATGGTAATTGTGATTGATGGATGACTTGCAGATAATTAAATTATTATCGACGGAAACTTCGGTGCACTGATAGAAACTTTTCTACTTCATGTGGTTAATCTACGGAATTATCGATTGAATAGCCAATGTTGATTGTTGAATGTGTTCGCTGTGCGTGAAAAACAATTCCATTAAGTTCGAAACGGTTGCTGTGCCAGAAAACATGTTCTGGGGATGTCGAGGGTGACGGATCACCCACATCGAAAATTCTTCTCTCGAGTCATGGTTGAGTAATTATGGCATTTGAAGATATTCAAGATTCTGGTTATCTGTTTTATATGAAGCACACAAATTCATATATAGACGTCGCTGATATAATATTTCTCGATATTGAGTCCGTACGATTGACGTGCAATAAATATGCAAATTTTGAGAAAGGTTTTGTTTTGCCAGCTCATCTGATCATATCGGCAAGTTTCATATCCTATGAATAATTATAAGAGTTATCATTGCGGTATAATTTACTATTGCGTAGTGAAATAGGCTTAAACTATACAAATATTTTCTTTCATAGAGATTCTTTCAAGTTCTTTCAATAGTTTCTTTCAAAAACTAATTAACTAAGATAAAGTCCCAGTTCCAGTGGTAAAATCAGGATTTGGTCAGACACCAAGTGATATTCCTTCCAAAGTTCGTTTAAATTCTCTATATTTATTTCTGATTTTGTATTTATATTCGTAATGTCTTTTAAAAATCACTACTTCAGTAGTTGCTAAAGATTGTTAATGAAAAGATTTTTACAGAAAATTCGTTGGTGATTTCTTTAATTTCGTGGTACTCTGAGATGAAATTTTTCATATAAGATCAGATTTCCTGGTTTTATTTGCTAAATTGGCATACTCTGGGGTACAACTATAAGCCAATGATAAAGGAGAGTCCAATATTGTAGAAAGTAGACTTTTTATTTCGAACCTTTATGGCAGGATGCTGCGTCGCGTTGCAGTGCTATTCTTTGATGTCATTTCTGACGCAGTACCTCTATACGAAGTAGCGCAATTCCGGTACCGGTACACATAGTCTTATAATATGTTACGACCCGGTGTACAAGAGAAGCGTGTTTGCTGTGCGAACGTGTACCGCGTTTAATGTTTATATATGTACAGATCGAAGGGTTTCCTGTCTCGAGGTACTGCAGAAGGAAATTTAACTTTCGAATTCACCGTTAAATGGACATTTCCATGTCATTTTGGTCAAGAACGTCTCCAACTTGCAATTCTCATGCAAATTAATTCACAGAAACTCTCCAAAGTACCTATACCCTTCTGAAAAGGAAATTTCCCTCTAATAAGTACATTTTGTACATACCCAGGAAAGAGAAACGATAAGAGCATTAAAACAAGTTTATTAATTTTGTCGTTAGAAACACTTGCAATTTGATATAATCCTATATAAGAATAATAAAAATGTTTTCGATAAAATAAACATCCCTCTTTGAGATTATGAAGTCAGAATGATCTGATATTGCTAAAGGTCCTTTTCTTAGATCGCATCACTTATATTTTGTTCAATTTCTGTACACAATTGAATTGCGTATTTTGATTTTTGAGTTACTTGCTCCAATTATCAAGAAAATTCACTTCTATCCAGTTGCATCTTCTTAGAAAATGTGTTACTGTATAAGGTACATTAAGTGTGCACCATAAAGCAAGTAGATCTCTCTTCTTGAATAATTTAATGCACTCCACTGAAACATCATTATGAACTTGAATGTACCCTATGCGAGAATCCAGGTCATTTTCTGATGCTGCACCTTTAGTCCGTAAGCTTTAAGCTAACAAAAAATCCAGAGTGGCGCTTTAGTAGACGATTTCAAATGCCCGGTCATTTTCCGGTTTTTACCGGTCAAGTTTTTCAATTTTTCCACCAAGCGCAAAAATTTATTAATTTAACGAGTCATTTTTTTGAGTCTCTATCTTCAATAGGCTGAAAGATCACATTACTAACTTTTCAGTTTAAGAGTTGAAATGTTTAAGATTAATCCTGGAGTACGTTTACGAGATCCAGAGGAATAATCCTGGATCCTTAATCCTCCTTTGTGGGCAGACGATTGTAGTTCGGTACTGTTGGTCCAAATAGTCCCAGAGTGCAAAGTACAGATAGTACAGTATAGTATAGACTAGCCATGATCTAACCGTGCAATCTAGCTTATGAATGTCAATGCGATTGTTTTGCTCTAGAAGAGCTCTCGTTGAGGTGAAACGAGAAGATTAATCCGCATTGAGTTTAGAGATGCTGTTACACGCCCTGCTATTATCGTAAACACGTGGCTACCAAATTGATTTTAAATTAGAACAACCTATAGGCAAAGGTTGCATGTAACAATCCACATTCGATATTGTCTATTCAAAATATCCAGGGTATGAGATTAATGCTACGGGCTATGAATAAACTCATCATTGAAATTAAGTTCCTTATTTTTTTTAAATTAATGACTACAAAATTACTGAAATATTTCTCGAAAAAAAGTTTTTAAGACTACACGATTCTCTTCTATAAAATATACTGTAGAAAATAAATCCAGAAAATTTAATTTGTGTGTAATTGAAACCTCCTCCTCCTGTTTTTGTCAAACGTCCTAATTTTGAGACCCTCTGAACCCGAAAAACAGTTTTTTTTCGGAATAAAAGTACACTCTATGCCTATATAGATATATTTAATGTGAGAAGAGGGCTATGCTAGCTTAGCATAACTGGAATCCTTGACTAAGCAGTCTTCTTTATTTTCATTTTTATCTTCACATTTTTCATGAGTTATGTTTGCTTTCCAAGCAGAAAATCTCTCTGAACTACTATTCAATCTCTTGTATTGAATTTTCTTGCTTTTCTTATCTTTCTTTACTTTTCCCACCCAAGCTACTGTATTTTGATATATTTAAATAGTATTCATTATTCCAAAAAAGTACAAAAGAATGTAAATTAATACTGGTTTAAATTTAGAAAGGACTTTTGCTTGTGACACACAGGAATTCGGACTAGAAATGTAATAAGCTTTTCTTTTCGGTGCACCATTCATGAATGTAACACTTCCAGTTTTCTATATCCACTTTTCAACTTTACTTTTGACAGAGATAAATGTTTCAATTTTCCTTCTGTCAATCAAATGAAACTTTCATAGTGACAAGGGTTGAATGTTACTGCCCAAAAACTTGGTTGATGGATCGAATTTTACAAATGCAAGTAATGTCTGTTTCAGTGTTTCCGGTTGATTACAAAAGAAGGTGAAGCAATGATAAAAAACCACAGAAATAAAAATGGGTTTGTCTGAATTATCGATCTTATACCTAAAATTTAAAATTCACGTGACATGGAAAGAACTTTTGCAATGAATGCTAATTCAGTATTTTGTACTAAGTATTACAAAAAAGTACTTTCGATCAAGATTCATTAATCTTTTCTTTTTTTATTCCATGGTCATCAATAAATTTAAATTTCTAAGAAAAATAATTGGAAAAAAAAATTATTTTAAACTTTCGATGCCTTCACAACACTTACGTCATTTACCACGGATAATAGTAGTAATTGTTAAATTGCATAATAGCGTAATTGTTAAACAAGAGAAAAAGCCATGAACAAGAACAATTAATTCAACAACAAATATACTAGGCCTGGACAACCGGCTCGCATCCGAATATAACAGAGTCAATCATTGCTGAACTTTGGTAATCGAACGAGAAGCCTCAAACAGTTCCACCTACTAAATATAATAGTAACAGTCGTTTTACATTTCGGATATTATTTCTAATTTCTAATTTTCATATTATATCTAAGAAATATTTTTCTGAAAATTATGTTCTTCAATTCCCATGAGATATATTCACTTAAACCTTTATAGACCCATGTTTTTTTTTTTTTTTTTTTATAAGAAACAGTTTCACTCCCTTATATTTTTTTCCACCACACATGATTTTCATTAATGTCCCAGAGTCACATAGTCTCTTTTTTAAAAAAAAAAAAACAAGAAAATATGATATAGAGAATGAGAATTTACACATTTAAGTACACATATTTTAAAAATATAAACATTATTTACGGAAAAAAAATTTTTGGTGGCAATTTCGGTAGAATCGATTAACTTATCTAGTGTATCATATTTTTTAAATGCTTTAACGAACTAAATATTTTCACCCTTTATAGATACACATATATTTTCAAAACCACTTACCGAACGATGATGCAGCATCCAGCTTCAGATTCTGAAACAATACAATTTTGATTAAATAAACTCAAAAATTTAAGCTTCACTCAAATTAAATAGCTTAATTAAATAGAAGAATACCTTCTTTTTCTATCGAATTTGCATGATGTTCCCCGAACCTCGTTCTCTTGATAATCCTTTTTTTTAGCACTTTCACTTTTTCACTAACACTTACACTTTTCACTTTTAGTTTTACTTTCACTGATAATTGTACAATTATTTAATTTTAATCTATCACTTCCGTACCTCTCTGTTCGAGATTCAAAACTTAACTGAGTCAAAGGACAACAATACCATAGGTCGGATGACTGTGTCTAGTCAGATTAACAACAAACTCCAATCAAGGCTACCTTCGCCGGCACTTTCCAAGAACTATAAATCTGGGGACAAGTAGATAAACAATTTCAAATTAAGAAATACACTTAGAAGAGAATTTAATTAAATGCGATGAGTATCATATTTAGAAATATAAATAGACGAAAATTTATAAATAATTTTATCTATAGCAAATAATATTTTTCTTAAAAAATAAAAAAAGGGATTTTTAATCGATATAAATCCAAATATCTATTTCTATATGTTTATATCTGTCAAAAGATTCCTACATGCCTTTGCATTTACCTACAAGAGACTTCACTTGCAAGCGCTTGCCGAAAATTTAAATCCGCTTATCGGCACATCGTCACAAATTCCCGGAAAATGTCCTAAAATGAGGACAATACGTGCTAACGTGCAGTGAAGCGTGTGATTTTCTGCGGATGTAAGCTATTAGTATAGCCGTTACCGGATTAATTGAACACTTAATGCGATTTTATTCGTAACCGCAAATTATACCATTTGTTGACACCACTAAATTTTCGGTCTATTACGATTTTACTGATGCATCATTTCACTTTTTCAGAAAGAAAACTGAATTTCGAACTACAGTATAATTTTTTGAAATACAGTACCGCTCGTGAATATGCGTACATATATGAAATGCAATTAAGATTAAAACCCCTTAAAATAATCGTATACTATTTTGATTAATCACATAAAGGTGCTATCTAAACATAAAAAAAATTTTTCTTGATTTATTTATTCCTTTATTTCTTGCCCTCTTTGTTCAACATTCTACGTCGTTTGAAGATATGTTACAATTTCAACGAAAGACTGCACAACTGATTTCGACTATTTGAATGAAACGTAGAAATATAGATAACTTAAATTTACACCTATTGAAATTGATATCTACATTCCACGAGGCAAGGCAAAATGAGAGACGTTGATTAATTTTGAGATCAACGAGGTCACGTCTGATATCGAACGGTTCGTAAAAAAAAAGGATAGAGTAAGGATGGTGGTGCATCAGAGGTCCTGTAAAAGGCCCTAGGGAAATGTTATTCCAAAATTTATTCTGGGAGTATTTTTCTCTTACAGACAATACGATTTTTCTTTGTAAGTTTCTAATTAGCTAGTAAATGGCACAATAATATCGTGAACAATGCTAGTTTTGCTTCTCCACAAATCAGATTTTCTGCAAACCGAGTTTCGAACGAGAGGGAGAATTCTAAATCGATAGCTAATAAATTTCATTTTTTAAATTAAATATATAAATCTGAAATAAAAATAACAAAATTAAATTGTTGCATAATACAAAAACTGTATAGAGCAAGGAAGTTTTACCACATTGCATAACAAGAATAAAGATAGGAAATCGTGGAACATATAATTATACTACAAAAAAAAGTGGACAATTTTTTTTGCCGACTGACTGAAGTTGGTTCGAGTTGTTGGGAAACTCGGCGTGCGAAAAAAGGAAACGAGGTTTTTCTCTGGTTGAGTTTTATCGTGTTATGGACAAAAGAAATAAATAGGAACACTTTTCATACATCCTCGTATCTTTTGGACCTCTATTACTCTCTATTCTTACACAGCAAGAACATTATTGTTTCGTATGGTCGTTCATTCGTCTTTCGTTACAAAATAGGCACTAAAACGTAGATTATTCGACGAGCGTACATATAATTTTAACAACATGAGACGACACACAAGTCGAAGTAGACGCATGAGCGGATGTGGATTCGGCAATTCAATATTTAAAATTTACATTTCGTTCCTACAAATTACATCCGCATTGACTATACCAGTGGGCTTCGGTTCTGTTGCGCTGATCCTCGATCACGAGAAAAAAATCTGCGCTTTCGAAGCAGAGAAGAAAAAAGGGCAATTCCGGCTCGTCAAGGGAAATAAACTAATGGTTGTTGAAAGTTATCAAATTTTTAAAGATAATAATATTTAATAAAAAGCTATACCAGAGGTAAAAAATATAATTTCATTTATGTACTTCGTTTTACAGAAATTACTTTAACTTTATAAATGACGATCTCTTTACCACACATTTCTTGCAAGCTCTAAGCTATTTTTTTCAAGATTTGATTTATTCTTTCTTAATCGAAGATGCCATTGAGCCACGCGTTTTCTATATTCCCAGCCCACTTGACTTAGCCGGATAAAACCCATTTATTTCGCTCCTTAAAAGACATAATTTACTAAAAAAGATGTTAACTGTACAATGCTGGCTGACTTGGCTCCCTTTCTTTATAGGTTTATCGTTTCTCTATGTGGATGATGCTAGCGATAGACTACATACCTCCTTGTTTCTATAATATGAAATAGTATTATTGAGAAGTTGCTTTGCTTTTTCTGTTTAGAAAACTTGAAGTAAAAGTCCATAAATTATATCTTGTATTTAGATATTTATTCAACTTCCTTTTCATCTTTAACGATCAATTCACTAAATTCTGTCTGTTAGTTACTTATAAAAAATGAAAGTGTACTAACAGCAGGGTGGCAATTTGGCGGACAACTTTAAATACCCTGTCTTTTCCCAGTTTTTCCCGGTCATTCTAAATATTCTGTAACATAATAAAGCAAAAGATTGCTATTGCAACTAAATTCCCCCTTCTAGTATCTAAAGTAGAATTCTCGGTTTTTTAATTAAATTCCCGGTCAATAAAATTCACGGCCATTAAAATTCCCGGTCTTTCCTGGTTTCCCGATCAAGTCGCCACCCTGAACAAATAAAATTCTAAACTTTCAAATTAAAGAGAAGTTCAATTTAAATACTCAGAAAATTCGGATATTGATAATGATTCGATTATTATATTTTATTTGACTTACCTTTAAGACGTCCGCATCGCCAAGAAAGATGAGACCATTAGCGCCAGCGTAAGCAAGTAATGCATCCACAGCCTGCTGTGTTTCCAAAAGAATCCTAGCTTCGTTCATCCAATCCTTAGCGATACTTCGTGACGCTCCTTTCAACAGATTCATATACCGTAAGGTCATTTTGAAATCACCCCGATCAAGATAATACCTGAAATAAAAAATAAACAAATTTTTTTGTTAGAAATTTAAAAAAAAATCACTAACTACAAATATTAATCAATCAATGACCTTTAAAATACTTAAAATTACCCTAAGATTAATATATTTTAGGTAAGAAGTTAAGTAATTATAAAATATTTTTTTTTAAATTTAGTTTGTAACTATTTTTATATATATTTTATGTAGTTTAGAAACAGATTCTCTATCCTTGGGTTTGGTAAAACGGAGTGCATAGTTTGGAAACACTTGCTGCCGGCAGGCTGCAGCCGTTTGCGACATCCGGTGGATTTTGCTATGGTTTATCGGTACTGAGGGAAGGGAAAGTTAAGAGACACTTTCTCTGAACAGTGGAAATGCTCTTCCAGAGATAAATTTGGATCAGAAGTTCAGGTCATGTATTACATTTCATCATATACATTATTATTATTCTTGTACATATGAATACTATATTTCTCACTCACATATATATTCAAATAGTATGTAAATTTCAAGCCTCACTTCACCCATTCAACTTTTGCTATTAACGTTCAAAGTGAGAATAAATTGAAAAAGCGGAAAAGCATTTTAATATTCAAACTCATCCTAGTTTTCATTAAACTTATTTAAATATTTTTCCTCTCGTTATTTAAAAATCAATCACATTATAATTTTAACGTGTTAGGAACATTTCATAAATTTTCAAAGATTTCTAAATAATATTTTGGAATGAAATATTTTGATAGATAACTTGTTTCTACATTATGTCAATTTGTATTCTTTCCTTTAAAAAAAATAAACTTTTCGATCTACTTCCTTGAGAATATTTCAGGCGATGACATTTTGAAAATAGTTGAATGACTCTAATTTCCTTCTTATCGACTATAATCTAATTGAGCTTATCATCCTATTGTTACTGGCTACATACTACTCTTGTGAAAGGAAATAAATGATCTTCTTTCAAACTGACTTGATAGGTAGAATATCATTACCTTTATGAAGTAAGCAAAGTTGACAAAAGAAAATCTAAATCCTTCAGAAGAAAGAAAACCTACATATTTCGCTTTGCTGCCCTTATAGTATTCTACTTTCATTTCAGCTTTTTTCTTTGCGCATCGGGAAATCACGATTTAGACTATAAATCAAGTTACGTATGAGGTAAGCAGAAAGGTCGAGTCGGCACTCGGCACTTCTTTCTTACATAAGGAAGATGCGTAGTCAACTGGAAGGGAAAAGAAATCCAGAGGAGATGAGGTCGATTGAGAGCAGTCACAAGCAGTACCCTCAAGGGATTTTTTTTCACTTAAATGTAGCCTATCTCAGAAACTGAAAAGATTGAGTGTGACAATCGATGCATTAGACTTAGATGTTGAGACTCTTAAACGCTTAAGATTAAAATCGAAAGTACAACTCCAAATAAAAATATTATTATTATTATTATTATTATTATTATTATTATTATTATTATTATTATTGTTACTTGCTACAAGTTCTAAATAATTTGCATTTGAAATATAGCAAATTGAAAATTGAGTATCAGAACATGAAAGTTATATTCAGCAAATAATCTAAAAAAGAATTAGAAAATGGCAAATATAGGATAGTTCAAAGTTTGCAATAGTTCCACTGACACATATTTTCCTTCAATCAACTTTTATTTTATTTGAAAACACGTATCCCTCTAAGTAAAGTAACAATAGGTTCAACCACTAATGCTTTTTGTTTTGATTAAAAACAAAGACCAGTCAGTTGGAAAACATTTTTTCGGTCAACATTCCATTTTTATACACCAGTGACTGTAGTACTAAAGTCTTTAGAAATAAACTTTTTGTTTTCCTATAACTCTGTATACACGAATTTTAAAATTAATGAATACAATTGCAATAGATATTTCTTTAGAAATTTAATCTACACAATAATTTTTTGTGTGTGAAAGTTATCAACGAATAATATTTCTCTTAAGACATACACTTGGAATAAATGAGAATGCTCATTTCAAAAATGTATAAAGCCAAATATATATATATAATAATTTTCAAAAAGATAGTTCTCATAGCTTATTCTATTTACTTACTATGGGGAAATATGAGACTTCAACCACATTTCTAGCAGACTTTTTAGCGAATAATATTCAAAAATTTATGCCAGTCTGGGGACCGTTTCTAGAAGTAAATACAGAGAAATACTTTTCGCTGACGTCAAGTTTTATCTGCTTACTATTTTCAATTTTTCAAGCGTTGACTTCTGTCAAATAAATACATTGAGGAAAATAATGTCACACTTTCCTCAAATATTTTTCAAAAACCGTTCCAAAGCGAACGAATAAAATAAACTTTTAATAGAAGTTCCCAAACGACCCTATAAAATGATTTACTTTTAAAAATTATGAGTATTTTTAAAAATATGTGATAACTTTGAGATTTGAGTGTCCAGAAAATATTTTGAAATATTCCTTGTTCTTCCATGGTGAAATTTTCAGTTCAATAATCCATGTATCTGAAACTCTTATACAAGTCATACAAAATTCATTGATTTCAGACACAGCTGTGTTGAAATTTGAATGCTATAAAATCCTCTTTAAAATTGAAAAAGTCAACATCTTATTTGAATTTTCTTTCTTACTTTATATTAGTATTAACAGCATCAGCCAAGCCATTGTACTTTATTAGATGTAATTCTTCTTCTCAGATGCAAGCAATAACTCATTTATCAGTTTTGAAAAAGAAAAATGAAAATTTGACTTAAAAGTTTGTCAAGCTAGCAATAACCACTAAATTAAGTGAAACTGAATCACCAAGAAACAGGAGAGCAAACTTTTAGAACTACTCAAATATTGAAGAACAAAACTTGTTCTCTTTTTGCTATTTCTTAAAGAACTTCTCTTGTTTATATGTAAGTTTATCTTTTCAGATTTTACTTTGCACAGCATTTTATATCTCTCGATTTGGAAATCTTCGATAATATAAGTTTTCGGTATACACAACAAGCATTGACGGTTGATATCATTCACAGGATAAGAAAACTCGAGGAAAGTCATAACCATAACTGTTTTCCACTGAACTCAGTAAAACGGTTTTATACAAGTCCCTTTGGTGTCGTGAAAAAGTTCCGAAGCTTTGTTTGATCACAATTTTCCAGCTGCACTTGGTGCTCAAGCTCGCTTGGCCTGTTACTAGAAATTGCTATGGTAGTATATAGCATATATTTGCATTTCCCAAGGGATTGTCTATGCGGCTTGATTAACCCAATCATGAATATAGATTTTTCCCAATTTCATTTATTGCTATTACTAAAAAAAAAAAGTATCATAAAAGACCGCAATATCAGCATTTCTGACATTTGCGAAGAAATCGCGTATTTCTCCTGCTCTAGATAAATTTTAATTTACAAAACAGCTTCGACTCTTTAAATTTCTGACAATTTATCACTGGTTCTAAATCACATTTATTGTAGTGATCGAAAGTGTGATTCATTCCTTTTACAATTGGGGTCAGAAGATGAAATTGAACATCGTAGTTCGTTATTAATTCCATTTTCAAAAAAGTTCTTGAGAGAAGGAAATTCAGAAAGATGGGCGAGAGTCATAAACCGGTATATTGGGGATTTCTGGATGACTTATAACATGGGATATTGCAGCAGATATTTTCATTTTGCACGACAAAGATGTTCACTAAACCATTTCTTGGACCTTGATATTTCACCAGATCTATTTTTAATAAACAAGTTTTAAAATGACAGAGAATTTTACTTTAATTTTGAAACTTTAAATTATAAAGTAAACGATAATCTCGCAAAATAAGAAAGAATATCTGCAATACTGGTTTTCCCCTTTGTGGATAATAGTATCGTTCAGTCGGAAGTCGTCCGAGATATTTTTTATGGCTCGTTGACTTAGTGTGCTTTAGATGGAACAAAAGCGTCTCAAAGGACAACGCAAATTGTATTTGTGCCCATTAGGCACTAATGGCTCGATGAAATGCTACGCGATCCGAGGAGATATATCAACAGTGTTTCTTGTCCACTTGATCCGAAACATCTTTTTTTATTTACTTATCGGGAAATTAGGCTGGATCATATGCACATTAGTCTGAAACTTTGTATAAATTCATCCTGATAATTGAAAATATCCACGGAATATTCCCAATTAATTAAAAGATTCCGGAATACATTTCTTGAAAATAAGGGCTTAAAAACTTCAAAAAATGTTTTAAGATGTTGTCACCAATAATAATAATAATAATAATAATAATAATAATAATAATAATAAATTCAACATTTGCTTTATCTTTATTTAAACTCCGGAAGCTTTCAATGTAATATTCCACCCATATCCCATTGGAATATTCCAAATGCCGGACATTTCCCTATTATAGGAATATTTCTGGAATTTAGTATACTATGGGGGTCATCAGATCAGAATTTTTTTAGCCTTTCTCAACAATTTTAAACACTCGAACAATATCTTCAAGTTTCGACTTTTCTCGCAGCCCTAATTGCATCTATGATCACATTTCAAATCTTTCTTTTTCTTTCAAGTTTTTCCAGTTCTTTCAACACTTTTATTATTTGTAAAGATGCAATTCTTATCTTGAGAATATATCCGTCACCTGTCAGAAGATGCTTAAACTGCTTTAAAGAAAACCACTTACCTTGCCCTGTGAAGAATGTCGTATGTATTGAGAGACTCAATGTCGATAGGTGCATCCTCGAGTTCACTCTTTGGAATTGGATTGATCGTTTCAATGATCAGAAAGCTTTGAAGGCAGCTTAGAAGGTATATAGGCAGCGATGCTCCTTCTTCTGGTACCAAAGCTAACCTCCTCGCCATCTTCTCTACCTGGCAACAATGGATTCGGTCACTCTTCTGTTTTAAAATGAACCCAATTTTAAAAAAGTTACAAAATTATCACCTTGAGGAATCTCTCACGAAGAGCATCCTCGGGAAATACTCCACGCTTCGAAGCTTCTTCTGGAATTCCTTCGATGACTGCCTTTACCAAAGGATCTTCTTTTGCTGTAAACAAAAGATAAGTTGTCTTGCTTTAATTTGATTTTTTTGCAATTTTGAATTACCGACAAACTTATAAACTTATATTATTTTCAAAAGCAAAAGTTAATGAAATTTTATTCAGTTTCACTCAAACAATAATTTGCACGACTGAGAATGCAGTTCTGTAGACTTGAAGACCTAATTTCGAGGACAAAATAATGTCTCCTGCGTCTGATCTTAGAGATGCGAATATAGTTGAGCCAGAAGACAATAACTGAAGGAATTTCTGCACTTTACGATGAAATCGACCTCAGTCCACTAAGCTCGTTTATCAACTTTGACGAAAGAGTGCTTGCAACTTGGTCATAAACACTCTCCAATGGCTTTGTGACGGCTTTCTGCCGATTAGGTCGTAAATATTTGAAAGCATTATATAAACGCTTTTTGAAATTGTTATCTTATAACTCGAAAGCACCTTCATTCACTTTATTATTTTTATAACGTGAGTCTCCAAGTCTACATAGTTTGATATACTTTCGGCTCACTGGGCCAGTGCAATGGAAATAATTTGCGAAATATATTTATGATCTGCTACTGCAGTTTAGTATTCATTCTGACTGTTATGGACAGAAATTGTTTATTCATCGTACATAAAAGAACAGATGTGCTGGTGATTCGTATTCAAATGTACCAATATCCAATAGCAATCGTATTATATATATATTTAATTATTGTTGCTCAAATAGTCCAGTTATTACTGGAATTAAATACACGGGATTTATTAAGTTAAAATCGCTTAAAGCAATCAAAGAAATTGGTACATTGAAAATATTCAGTTTTAATTTACTTCTTTTTGAATTAAATACAATTAATAGTTGATAATACTCAAATATAATTTTACAAAATCTAATTTTATGTAAAACTCAAAAATAAACCGATCTATTCTTTATTTAGCATAAATTAAATGAAGAAATAACCGAGTGTGAATCAGTTTCTAATTTTCTTAAAATTTTCCCTTAAATTTAGATTAAATTGTCTAATTTTCAGGATTAAATGAAAATTAATATCTACTTACGTGCTGCTTTCGACACTGCTATAATTTCAGGTTCAAGTGGTCTCACGGCTTTATCTGCGGGGGCTCCAGGTGGTGCAACTTTAACCGCTCTTGCCAAGGCTTGGCATGCCGACCACAGCATTTGGGCATCACAAGCTCCTTTCTCTTGATTCATACGCTCTGAAAGACAAATGAAAAAAAAAAGTTAGATTGTTTTGTAGAATGAAATAATAATTTTCTTAATTTAAGAAGTTTTAAATTTATATTGAAGCGAAAATGTTAAAAGTTTCTTTAAATTCTCTCTGTCCAAAAAAAGGTGAAATCCCTCTGAGAATACATAAATTTTTGTGTAATAAAGGTGGTTTCAATGTGTCATACAATGTGATTGATTAGTAACGTTATTAGATAGAATCAATGGTATGAGATTTTAATACATACATAACGTTTAATAGATCAATAGTATAGGCATTACAAACTGTACAATGCCCATGCAATTTTAACGATGATTAGTTCATTGACTTATGACTCTCGTATTGGAAATGGTCTTAAATCATTTACTACATTAAGTTGAACGAATAAAATATGACTTATTCTCAACTTCACACCTTGCTTACTTTCTCGCTTTCATATATCATTTTCATCGATTATCAACCGCTCATATATTATCACCAACATTTTTCTGTAAATACACCTTTTCTGATATAGAAAAAGCATTCTCCATTTGATTGACCTTGAGATTGGCATAAATTGACGAGATCACCAAAAAAGATATAATTTTCTTTAAACATTAAACTTGTGGAAAATAAAAACCTGTTTTGATATGTCTTTATTTATGTTAAATGCAGAGGAGGTGCAAATTCTTTAATATATTCGAATTTTACATCGAGAGATATTTTGCTTTCCAGACAAGAATGGAATGCCAGTCGGAAAATGTCTTCTCATGCAAATTTAATAATGTCTCTTCAGATATAGAAGTGCACAATCAGCATTGATTTCGTTCGAAAATTTGGAAAACACATACTGTCAGCAAAAATCAAATTTTCAACGCAGAAAATTTAAAACAAAAATCAGAAAGTTTCTTTCCATTGACTCATTGATGTAAAACCTACATTTCTAAAATTTTCAAACGTACTAGCTTTCATCAGAGCTAAAAAAAAATGGTCCAGTCCTTAAAGAATAGGATTTTATAAGAGATTTTGAACATGACTTCGGAGAGGCTGACAGATGTTGTTTTTACTTCAATTTTCCTATTTTTCTCTCTTTTACTACTTCTAGAGCCAACAAAGCTGGTTTCAGGACTCGTGTTTTCGACGTAGAGACAAGATCAAGCTTGCCAACCGAACGAATGGAGCATTGAGGTGGAACGAAGATGTTAAAAAGGCTCACGACAGATTGGACGACCCCTTCTTCATTCCAATCTAGAATTTAATTTCCATGAATCTGCCGATGTATCCAATCCTACAAGAAAATCTTACTTTTTCATAAATTCATCCTCTATCTCTCTTTGTATCGGAATGTAATTTAGTTATCTTCTAGTAATTTGCTAAAAGAAATTCGTTTCTTCATACTTTTCACAGTTCCGAAAGTTATTTAAAAAATTGGTTTTCTTTTATTAAAAATTTACAATCAAATATGTATATTAAAATAGAAAAATATCAAAAGTTGAAGGTTTTTTATTCAGAAGGCTTTCAATTTGGAAACCCGAATTTATAAATAATTTATAAAACTTTAATAATCACATATTTCGTGTATAGAAAAAACATTGAAATTTCTAGTATCAAGCCTAAATTTCGTAGTTTGTTTGATAGTTTCCAATGAAACCACCTATAGATAAAATCATAGTTCAAACTACGGAAACTATTATATGTTTACGAGTTTCAACTTGGTTTCTGAATTTCAGCTCTTCCGGGTTGGAAATAGCAATATGCATCATGAGGCTTTTTGGTACTCGCCTCGACCCGATTGTTTCAGGCATTCAGACACTACGTGTGTAAAGCTTTATTGCTAGACATTAAGTCTACAAACACACTAGAAAACGAGGTGGTCCGACCTTAACGTTTTATCCCTTCTTTTGCACTCGTTGTCTGAAGAGAATTTACAAGAAAAGCTTAACCAGAACTCTGAAGGTCAAGTTTCATCAAGTGCCTACTAAGCATTCAAGTTTCATGGGCGCAAAAGTTTGAAGGATTCTTTAACACTTTAGAAGTGGTCATAAGGAAAAAGTCACCTCAGAAATTATTACTAAAGAATTGCATGCTTGGAAAGGTAATATTAAGTCAAGAGTGCACAAGATTGACACTCTTAATTCATGTAGCAATTTCCCATTCAAGAAAGATTCTTCGGGCTAATTTTAAACCCTCAACTAATTTTATCGTAAATATTTTTTTTCTATTTTTCTTTCTCATCGGCAACATTGATTTTAAATTCTTTTTCAATGTAGGATTGGATACGAAAATCTTTGGATTTGTTTTTTGTCGTCAAAAGATTAGTTGGTTGAAAAATACACGATCAAACGTAATTTTTTATTTATATTACCCTCATTCGGTTTTATAGCGAGTTCTACTACCGCCCAGTGGTGTGAACTAGGTTCAATTTCACCAGTTTAACGGCATGATTATTGGCGGAAAAATACAGAACAACAGCTGATGCACATCGGTGCACTCTTGTGAAATACATTTTCAATTTTGAACACTGGCTATATTGGCTGAGAATTTTTAACATTTTCATTTTGTAAATAAAGTAATAATTTAATAAAATATGTAAACCATTGCAGCGCACAAGAACTCTAATGTAAACAACTAATCAAATTCAGTTTTCATTACTAAATTATTACTTGAATACTGTAAAATGAGATTCAATATAGATACTTTGTAAATGTTTCAGATTGATTGCTTAAAAAATTCTTTTTTTAAATTATTTTCTTTTCAAACCTTCAGAACAATTGAAGACCATAGGTCAGAGAATAAACTTTGCCCTTTAACAAGAGAATTCACGTGGATCTGTTAGCGGTGCACAAGAGAGAAAAGGGGTTTAGAGTTGGAGGGTGGAAAAGCGAATTCAGGCAGTCAGTATCGACGTCGATTCTGAAAGTTTGGCCGTAGGAACTGCACTGGTTACGAGCCCGTCCTGACTCTTTTTGGCGTTAATTTCAACCGCAGAAAATCTCGTTTGCTCGTTTTTTTTTATCTCCGTTGGAGTGCATTGCTCCAATGTACTAGGAAAATTTGCATTGTTCCTGGTTTGCCTTTTTCATCAAGAAAAGAAAAAACGATAAGTTAAGTAAACAAGGACAGACAAGCATTTCTTTTTCATTTAAGCGCTATTTTATCTTTAGTCGTGTTCTGCACAATTAAGTTTAGCGAGAGTAAAAATCTACAAAGTAATTTCAACGCTCTTGCGTTCGAAATTACTTTGTACCTTCGAGATGAAGACTCTACAAAAAGTGATCTCTTTTGTACGCTTTGACGCTCCTTAAATTATAAACTTATTATAAATATAAATGTGGCTTTTAATGTCTCCTTGCGATGCACTTGATTTTAAATTTAAATCCTGAATATCATATAGCAAAAATCAAAGGATTATTTTTGGGTCTGTTAGGTAAATAAATAACTACAATGAAGTAAAATAAAATTCGAAAAAAATAAAACTAAAGAATAAAGGAAAAATACAATATCTAAATATAAAATGGAAAATGTTTGAAAATGTCGACAAAAGCAGTGAAAGGCCACCAGGAAATTGGGTGGAGCAATCAATTTAACCGGTGGTTGTACACAGATTGATTTTTTTTAAGCCGAAGTTGTCAGCTATTATCATTGTTAGTGGATTTACCAACGTATGCGTTAAAAATTTTCTGGCATCGAGACCGTCACCGGAAAAAGCGCAATTGGTATATTTCACCGGCAGCGATGATATACAAAATATGATACCACTTAATACACCTAATAAATTTTCATTAGTTTTTCCGCTAAAGTCATGTGCTTTATTTTAGTTATAAAATACGATATTTTTTAGGAAATTGTGACTGGGAAACTGTAAGAGTTTTTATACATATATAAATTAGCAGCATCTTTCATGGGAAGTGGAGATCGGGTTTTAGGTTCTAGTTGCCTTTTTCTGGCAATACTAAAATGCCAAAGCATTTGTCGAAAGTTCGCCTGAAGCATTTTCAAGCTTCCGCAGCAGCGTGCTATGCAGTTAAACTCCTCTCCCGAAAAACTCGACAGAGGCATTTTCTAAATTTCCTTTCTCGTAAGCGAAAAAGCTCGAGTTTCGATGATAGCTGTACAATATATGGGACTTAAGATCTCTGGCTTTCAGAAGCATGAAACTTAATCTGCGTAATCATTTAGGCTATGAAGCACAAAATATGTATCATCGAGTGTCATGAAAGAACAGTGAAAATCTAATTTTTTTTCTCTCTTCCAATCACCTACAGAAATTATCCTATTACTTCTCGAAGGATTATAAACTTCAAATTTTTAGATTATGTAAAAAAATTCCCTGAATTCTCTTTAGCCGACGAAATTCCGTAACTTTTATCCATCTCTTGACTAAAGTATATTATTAAATTAAAACTTTTTACCAAACTATTTCCTGTTTCACGCTAAATAAATAGTTCAACAAGCCTATTCCAACAAAATTTGCATAAAGGATATTTGCAATTATTGATCGCTATCTAAGTTGAGCGTTTTCAGATTCAAATGCTCGCTTTGTCAGATGAATACAAAGGTCAGTAGGGAACGGAACTATCACATCAGGGAGTTACGATCTGATCGGTGCCAAATTACCACGAGATGTTCCACCGGGAAAATGTTTCATACATAAAGAGTCGGGAGTTTTGGCTCCAACGGAATGTAAAAGTTAACGTGTTGTTTCACTGAACGTGCTGAATTCGATGAACGCTATCCTATAAACTTCTTGTGATTAATACTTCTCTGGAAAATAAAAACTGAATTTTATGAATCACTAAAATTGACGTTCCGGATTAATGAATTGTAGAAAACTAGACTGGTGCTTAACTTTCTTTACGAACATATAAAGTAAAATACGACTACATAAAACTGTAAGTCAAACCTTTGTTCATTTATTTTTATTAAAAAGCATCCTTATTCCAAAAAGTAGAAAAAGTAGAGTAGTTCAAAGTCTGCATTATATATTTAATTCTCTTATTGATTTCGCCTCATTTTCTCTGATCATTTTTTAAAAATATTTTTCCTCTCTAGTGTAATTTCTTTCCTTTTTTTTTTATTCCAACTGTCCTTAACGTTTCGTTACTGCTTATCTGTGTATTATTTACACTTGCTACCCTTCATTTATCGTCTCTAATTAGAACTCTTTTTTTATTATAATTGAGAAAAAAGTCAGATATTATTTTGCACTCTGCTATATTTTTATCAGTTTAATTAAATTTAAGATGTATAATATATCAAATAATTATTAATTTAAGTTAAATTAAAGTAATCTAAAAATATCTTCGCTCTATTAGATCAAATAAATATTTTTATAATATAGTTGCATAATTCACTCGTATGAAATCAACGTGGACATAGGTATTAGCTATTCGTAAATTCACTAAGTAGCATGTTTAGCGAATCTATGGAGCAATGGACCAAATTGAGACTATTTCAGTTCCAGCATATGGAAATGTGCCAAAAAGAACGGGAGTGAAAGGAAGTTGGGACAATGCGGAAATACAAAATCTATCATGTATCCTTGAATACATTGTCCTTTAACGACCAAGAATAGGAGGAGAGCATTATTACTGACATGCACGAACAGACTCTACCAGAAAGACGTACATTCGATTCGTATTTCGACTATTCCACCGTAAATAAGAATAAACTGATACGATATGTATCCTTCGCCTCTAAGGAGCATCTACTGGCTTTATATGCCTTAACAGGCAGCGTTATCGTACGCTTTTGTATTCATAAACCTCAGCTTCAAAGGAGGACTTTTTTTCTCTTAGCTTCCCGACGATGATCGACAGTCTGAAGGTGAAATAGATTTTACACAGAGATATAATCTGTATTTATAGAAAGCAGGACAAAACGACCAGAAAGAATGTAAAATTGTCTTCAAAGCTTTGATTTCCTTGTAAATGTTAACATCTCTGAAATTAATATTTTTCTGTCTATATAAAATAAATTAAAAGACTCTCGTACCGATATAGAATAAATAAATCATTTTAAAGTTATAGCTCAAAATTAATTTAAGTTTCTGATGCGTAAATTTTCACTTTAATAACGAAACAAAAGATGTAAAACCACAGCCAGCTCTGTGGTTTTATGCTTATTCTTCCATTATTCAGGTATACAATTGCGAATGGAATCAATCACATTAAATTTTAAAAGTCTGTTACACGTGAAATCGAATTGAGCTGAATTATTTGTAATTTTAAGTCCAAATTCCAGTAGTGGAAATTCAGAATTTAATTTTTAAATCTATAGCAGCTACATAGAAAAATGGGCCAGCAATGCAGGTCACGTTTTTTGAATAATCATATTGAGAATCCTCAGTTGAAATAAAATTTATCGTTTAATTGCGGATTTTCTAAGCAATAAAATTCACAGATTTTCCCTGGTTTTTATGGCAAAAGAAGAATTGTCTTTTTATAAATACCTCCTGAATCTGTAATCTTCAAAATAAGAAAAAATATCTCCTTCGCTTTATGTTGAAGAGAAAATATTTGTCTGATTGGAAATCTGATGAGAACCACATAATCCTAGTATTTAGATTGAACTCAAACTGTTAAGCTTGGTTAAATCAGGGACTTAGCCAATAAGCTTCGTGAATGGTCGCTTAAACCGAATCTTAACATTGAATGCAGAAACTGCAATGCGGAATATAATAACAGTCTGCTAAGAAAACTATTTAAGCAGAATAATTGCAAGCAGAGATATTTCTTGTCTGCATTATTGCTTATATAGTTATCTACCTTTCATAATTCCGGTTATTTATATGGCATAAGTAAAACGTATTAAGGGGGTCGTACATGCAGTAGATAAAGTAATTTAGTTTATCTGCGCCTCCTTTATCCTCTTATTGTTCCCCTTTATGCTTTATATCTCGTCATTCATTGCTTTTTTCGCTTCTTGATTATTTTCTGTTTCAGCCATGTCTTTATTTGCACTTCTGCATCCCCGACATTTTCATTATTATCATTTGCAATTTCCTTTTGTAAAATATATTCCTCTCTACAATACATCTCCACATTTTTTAATCAATCTTATGTATTCCATGAATATTCCTTCGTGTATTTATTTGATTAACTTTTTTTTTTTATACACAAAATAATTTATCTTCCTTTTTAGAAAGAAAGTAAATATTTCTAAATTAAAAGTAAGCTCGCTTATGCATACTGAATATTTGAATTACAAAAATTTTTCTTCTTTTCTTTACCGTTCATTTTAATTCTGAATGCTAAGAAAATTCAAATGTAAACTTTGATAAAATTCTGATAAGAATAAATGGAAATGACAGAAGAGAAGTAATAACTAGATGGAGTTGTCATTTTTTCTGACGGATATTATGTCACGTTGTATATGAAGAGAAGACTAAAAGCTACAGATTGACTCGTGGATTCAATGCTGTAATTTAAAATCTTTTCTCTTTAAATACTAATTTAGATATCTACTTCATTTATACGGACAATGGAAAGTCGTTTAATATAAAAAGTAAAAAGGAGTATAAAGTAAATAGCTTAAGCATTCGCAGTCTCTGATCTTCACGCCAGACTTTTCTGAGGATCTTAAAGAGTTTTAATTCTAGAATGAAGGTTTAGAAGCTCTCTTTAAAAACTTAGATTTAAATTTATTTCTTTATCTTTCACGAGAGCAGTAATGACGATTCAAGATTTGAGGATACATTTCTTAATCCACATTTTTTCCAAAGAGCGCGAGAGAATAAAATTGTAAAATATTATACTTTATATAATTATACAATTATACAATGTAATATTGTACATATTGTATAATAAATAGAATAGATAAAAGGAAGTGGATATCTTTCTTCCAATTTCTGAAACTTTTTGAGATTTTTATCAATTAAAACAAATCGACTTTCGTTATTTCAAAGAAATCTGAGATAGGTTATAGAAGCAATTAAGTTTTCGTTCACAACATTCTTCAGGATTTCGAGCTTTTCACAAATCTTGGTAGTATTTCGTAAAATCAAGTTAACCCAGCGCTATCGCTTTAATTAAAGATTATTGCTCGCAACTCGGAGTGTTTTTTACTTTGACGTTGGAATCCTGACTGGCATTAAAGAACCGTGATTTCTAACTATTATTTATTTGAAATCAATAATAGTTGGAGAAAATGTAATTATTTATAAAAGGTTCTTGAAAGTATTTACTATTTTAAATTAATTAGTCTAAAACCTCAAAATTAAAATTTCCCAAAGTTTGTAAAAAATATTATGTTTCAAACTTACCTTTCAGAGCTTCTTCTATTCCTTTTAGCCTTCCGATCACTGCTGCAAGATGATGTTTGTGTTCCAACGAAGCCTGTTCAGCTTGTTCACTTAAAGCTCGTCTTATTGCCCTCTGAGCTTCTTGTTCTTTCAATGATAATTTTTCTCTCAGGCTGTCATCGAAAAGTTGTTTCTGGAGTTTCAGTTCCTTCAGCATTACATCTTCAAAGATTTTCTTTTCTTCCAAGAGCTGAAACACAATGAGAGATCTCAAGTTAATAATAATTGACAAAGAATCTGCTATTATATAATAATAAATAGTCATTCAAAATAATAATTTTCAAGTAGAGTTTAATAATATATTTATTCCTTTTTGGTCTTCTGCTGGTTATTTTCAACTTAATAAACCCTGTTTTACAATTCAGAAATTCAAATATGGTAGCTAACACAACAATATATTCACTTTATAAACCATATGTCAGAAAACCTCAGTTTGACTTTCAAGATTTGTAAAGCTAATAGGAAGCAGCATAACCACAGGATTAGCTTAGCAAATGGACAACATTCGACCTAGTGGAACTTACCAAGCAAACAAGATCCTTCGCTTCGTCAATGTCTGGTGAGTTTAGCGAAGACAGAGGAAGGAAGACGTACCAGGCAATTGAATTGGAGGAAAGGCAATCAAGGAAAGAGAATTCAAGACATTGTAGGTTTACAGGGTTGCACATGTTCAGAACACAATAAATTCTAAATACCAGAGCACTATAACAAAGCTTGGCACTACAATGACCATGGTAGACTTTAGGGGGAAAGTGGAGGCATCAGAAGACGTTCAATGTAATTAAACTTTGATTAACTACCCGCACTTAAGGCTCGACCAGATACTGTACTGCCCTCATTGGCAAGTGACCTAGACCGAAGGCTTCATCGGTCTCTCCAAGCCGCATACTGATGTATTTTGTGTGCGGATCTCCTACAACCAGTTCAGTTCAAGTTTACTTGAGAATCTGTCTGGAACCGATTTGAGCGTATGACGTGCGACACTTTGCCACTATGTACCGAAGACCCGTGTCAATAATTAACGCCCTATTGATCTGAAATTCCCTAAGTTGAATTAGCACAGGGTTAATAGAGTTAAAGACTCCATTTCTGAATCTACAATAAAAGAGACATTTGATTATATAAAATTTAACGAGATTTCATTTTTAAAACATTTTTAAATTTTAAAATCGTAAATTGAAATTGAATTGAATTTAAATTTAAACCGAATTTCAGTATCCACTCTCGTTCTTTTACTTCAGCAAACAAATACGATATATATATATATAATAAAAGCGATAGTAGAAATCGTTTAAATTACAGGCGATTCGGTCTTAATCGTTGATTCTAAAATATTTCAATTACACAGAGGTCAACCTATTTGCGGTTTTATATTGTGGACAGATTTGAAGTTTGATAAATAAAACTGCAATAACCGATAGAGTAATGAAAAGGACATTTCGCTTTATGAAAGCTCATCAAAAGTATAATAAAAGAATTCTTTTCTATTTCCCAGTTATCTATAATCCTATATAGTTAAAAACAGTTCCTGTCAGAGCAATATCCTATAATCCGTTTAAAAAAATCAAAAAGCGTACACGATTCTTCCATTGGACACATAGTGATCGTACATATGTACTATATTCCGGGTAGAAGATTAAATAAAGCCGCATAAAATCTGCTGTGTGACATGTGGTATCTGCAGTAACGTTATGACATTTTGTGCTAAAATGTCGTTGAATGTTCTTTGCCACTTAAACCATTTAATCTTTCATGTTTCATCATTGAAATTTTATGTCTGGCGATAGAAGTGCAAATAAAACTTCTAATTCATTACAAAAGTTTTATAGCGTAAAAATCAATTAAATCCGAACAATATATGTTTATGTAATTTCAACAAAAAAAATCAGAAATTAAAAATGAGAGGAAGAGACACTTTTGAGTAAAGTTTACAAGATATTTATTTCTTATTTATTTGAAAATAAATAACTTTAAACGGCTTGGTAGGCTATTTTATATACGCGAGTTCTAAGCTAAATAATATAAAAAAATTTGACTTTTCTTGGAATTTCGATGTGCAGTCATGGATTTACAGACACGTATAGACATTTCCACAAGACGAATCTTTAGCCCTGAAGGTAAAAGTAAACGAATCGAGTATCGAGTGTACTTCGACGTTTCTGGGACGAGAAGCAGAGAATTTCCATTCGAATCACGCGTCTTGAGATTCGTCTTGCAACTGTAGGAAAGAGCTTTACGAACCGTGCTCTTCGCCACTTTCTGCATTTTTTTCTTTTTGAATGGTATTTTCTTCAGAATAGGTCGGGTTAAGTAATTGACTCGTGTCAATGAGATGTAAATGTTTCTAAGCGTTCGTCATGAATACCAGGCCAATAATAAAAGTTTGTACGAATCAAAGTGTACCATCAAAGTTCGATGAAATTGCATGGAAACGAAACTTCTTTTACATTAAAAAATACTCGGTTATTTAGTTCTTTAAATTAATAGATATAATAAATAAATACTAAAGGAACCTATTTTTTGTTTATAGAAACTACATAATTAGACTTTTAATATATTTTAATGTAAAATGTGCCTACTAGTCACTTTTAGATTCTGAAATAATTTTTATTATTAATTAAAAAAGATAATCGACTTTGTAACCTAATTTTCGGTATCAGAGGGATAATACGTTCAGGTGAAGATTTATGACTCGCGGAAATAAACTTGACGCACAGTGGTTAGTCGATATTCGGTGCAACATTTCTCCTATCACCGGATGTTTCCGTCGTAAAACTGGATATATGACTGACATGATCTCTTTCACAGTAAAAGAACTTACAGGATTTTAAAATTTTCCTGTCAACGAGCTACGTAAAAATCAAAATTTTCATAACTAGATTTTTTAAAAAGAATTTTCAAATTTTATATTTATTTGAATTTATAAAAAGAATTATTTTACTTTATTTTATTCAATAATTGTGAGATATTTTGTGTTAGTTCAACTGAAAAATAATATTAGGAGGAATGTAGTTTGAGTTTGTCGGATTACTTATGCACTTCAAACACAGATCTGGATTGAACCGCGTGTGTTTGAAAGTGCAGCCAGACACTGCACTGAAATGCGGAATCAGCAAAGGCAAGTATTTGCATATTACTGAAAGTTACCCTCAACAACGCTTTCAAGATGTTTCATCGTTAGACAAGAGCTAATATTCCAGCCAAGTGTCAAAAGTAACAAAATTATAGTTGAGTTATCAAAAATGAGACACATTCTATTTCCTGTTTATAAAACAGTAAAAAGATTAAGGAATTAATGTTGTAAAATACAAAGAAAATAAAAAATCTTAAAAAAATAAGGTATGATTAATTCCGGGGAGGTGACATTTAGTCGACTTGTATTTAACAAATCTCTGGGTTCTACTCTGAAAATCTGTCGATGAGATCGTTGTTCTGTTTTTCGTTAAATATAGCCCATTTGAAGTCCATAAAACATAAAGGAGATAAGAGAGAAAAGCATAATTTTCGTTCTCGGTCCAATCTTATGTTTCGAGGACCATTGTCTGTCGTTTAACAAAAGCCCTTTTCCGATGGCGTGGCGCACTGAGAGAGAAAATAAGTCATAGATTCGTTGGATGGTGGAGGACTGAAATCGTGTACCTCGGATATACCGCAGGCTAGGCTAAAGAGATAATATTGCCTCCTACTTCCGAAATATTGGCGGTGCTCCAAATGGAAATAGATAAAAAAGTCAGTGGGATATGGTACTGGAGAGCCTCTGATACGTTCGAGCCAGTGTATATACTCACACATATATGGATATTTACATTGGCGATGGATGTGGGACCCTCTATATGCAAAGGCATGCATAATGCTTATATGTCATATGCTCGTAAGTTTCCAATCCGAAATTTATTCTTCCCCTTCGACCACCACCCACATATATGTATTGTATAATTGTGCTATAAGATAGAAATCTTTTCACCAGTTTCGGACATTTTTTCCTATTTACAGTTTATTTTTATTTCAGGGACTATTACAAAATCTAATAAAGGAACAAAATTGCTCAAAATAAAAGGCAAAAAGAAATAAAAAAATAAAAGACGTTAAAAATGCAATCAGAGAGGAAGAAAAGATATTTAATTTGCATTTTAAGATTTTATTCCATTTTCTTGATACTGGATGTCTTAAAAAAAACTTTATATGCCTCATTTTAGTTTTAAAATATCTCGAAAGTATTTTCTTACTTTCCTATCTTTCCTGGAAACTCGCCAAAATGGAGCTTTTGCCCTTATCCCATGTAACCCTTCAAATGTTCGCAACAATCCGTGGGTTAGAGTAACCTTACTTGAGTTCATTTTGTGTATCCACCATTTACAAACTGTGGCGGAAGCTTTGGAGTTTGTACATTTTTATTTGAAAATTGTCAGGCTTTCCGAGCATTTTGGATATAAACTATGCTGATAAACGGATTAATGCGACCGCATCGTGGTTCGCGGTGGGACAACGCGGCTGTTACATGAGAGAACTCATTTTTCAATAAAAAAATGTATTTTTAATTTATGCTGGTTATTAACTGAACCTTCAGACAAGATATAAAATATTCTATATTTTTGTCCCATTTTTTCGTATTAATAGAACAATTCCCTATTTAATTTCTTTAGATTTATATATATTCTCAGATCAATTTGGAATTTAATTTAGAAAATATGAATTATTAAAATTAATATATAAAAAAACAAAGAATTTTTTATTTCAATAATATCTAAAAAAATCTCTTACCTTTTTGTCGAAAGCCTCATGAAGAATACGCTTTTCTTTATCGACTTCAGTACATATAAGGGCGTTGATTTTTTCGCTATTTGCATCGTCGCCTGTAGCTTTAAGTGCTGCGTTCAATTTGGCGGCCGCAACTGTCTGTAAAAATTAGGTTAACAGTATAAATAAAAATAAGCTATATTGCAATATATGGTCATGAATTAAAAAATATACAAAATTCATACAAATATAAATACGTTACTCACTTCCAATTTACTCAGTTCCTTTTGGAGATGGGTAATTTTGTTATACATGTGCAAAACAAACAAATCGAAAGCCTCTTCGTTGACAGAAAGTTTCTTTTCGTGGATGTTAATATTGGGGAAGAGAATTTGCAATTCCTCATTGAAACTTTCCCGTGCTTCCTTCACTTGCTTCCAGTAACGTTCAGTAATGTTAGTAGATAATATTTCCTTTTCGAACGTTTGCTTAGCGGCGTCAACGTCATCTAGAATTTTCTTGACGTTCCTTCTAGCTACAGTTTTCACCGATGTGGGTGCTGAAAAGTCAGGATCATCAATGAGATTGTACATTCGCTTTAATGAAGCCAAAGCTTCTCCAGCGTGTTTTTCTGCATCCTCAAAAGCCGCCTTTCTTTTCTCTGTTGCTTCTTTTAACCTAAACAATAAAACGAATATAAGATAATAATTTTTTAAATAATTAAAACTTTAAAAAACAGTTATTGCCATTTTAAATTACTAACCTATCCCATAATTTGTGGTTTATTTCAGCAATCTGAACATTTTCTATAACCGCGACAACATCTTTGTTATAATCTTGAATTGCACAAGTGGCTGTATGAAAAGATGCAATCGCTTTTGCGGCAGCTATTCCACATTGCTTCTCCAATTCTACAAGATTCTGTGGCATCAATTCTGGTGGAACTTCCTTTGCTGGTGGTTCTGGTTTCCCAGCAACTAATTTTTAAACAGATAAATTAGACAAATTTTAATTTGAATGTAGTCTTTAAGAATATTACATGATTCCTTCATGTCTCTTTTGAAGAAATGTATGAAATCTAATAATACAACACTGAACGAATAATACTTAATATACAAACCAACTTCTATTTGAGATCCTTCTTCTTTGCTTAATCTAATTTCAGCATAATTTTCTTTCACAGGTTCTGGCTTCTTTTCAACCAATGGTTTAAAAGCGGGCTGTGGAGCTACACAAAGCAAAGTTATTGGTTAGTCATTATTGTTAGTAACATTAATCCTAATTAAGCTAGAGAATATTTAAAACAAGATTAACACAAAATTCGTATTAATGTTTAGTCTCATAATAAATCAAAATATTCATAATTTAATAAGTGTAAACTATTTTGAACTTGTGTATTAGGCTCTGGGAATGAAAGGATATCAAGGATAATGGAAAAGGATGTAGGTTCTCACGTGTATAATCTTCAAGATTCGTGCAATCGAATGTGTTAACAATCTGACCTTCTTTTTTAATTTCTTTTCCATCTCCAAAGATAATCTTGAGTAATCTGTAAACATACAAAGATTAAGTTCTCTTATATTTGCCGAACAACTGACTGTTATTGTCTAAGGTCACATTATTTCCCAAAAAGTTAAAAACATTGCAGTGAAATGTAATTCGACTGCAGAAATTTTATAACTTTCGGCTTTTATTTAAATTGAAAAAAATCTTACGACTGCTTAAGTTGTTCGAAAAAGTCACGAATGAAATCAAAATAGGTAACGTTCTCCTGGAAAATGATTTGAATGGTACGATCCACACCAGGTATCCATCCTTCGAGTGTTGCTCTAAACTCTGGATCACTTCTTGCATAAGCTAATAGTCCTAAAGTTCCGAAAGTTATTGCACCAATAGTTATCAATCCTCCTGATCCTCGAGATTTTTCGCTTAAAAAGTGGAGTAATATAATATAATAACATTTGTAAATCCTGTTCACAACTTAAGTTTAACGTGCAGTTATCGTACTTGGCACTTCTTCATAAGAAAAATTAAAAATATGGCATGCAACTTTGTATTGTATTATTCTAATTTGTTAATTATTAATGCAATCCATACATTAAAACTTAATTCATGCACCAGAATAAAACGAACCATCACCTAACATATTTCATCTAAATACCTTTTAGACGAATCGGTCGAATACCTATGTCCAGAAAATCTGGACATAAGTTTGTCATCCTTGCAAAGCCTAAAACAATAATTTCTTAATAGAACTTTTGAAATTTAACTATTTTTGTTGTAAATTGGTGAATGATGGAAAGAATCTGCACTGAGAATATGGTACGATTATTAAATTTAATTATTTATAATTATAATATGATTACACCTTCGATACTGGAAAGTTATCAAATTTTTAAAGTTTCTCACTGCAGCACCTAAATAAAATTATTTTGCAATCTGCAGATATAGAAACACTTCTAAAGATTTACTGTACTAATAACTAAGTCTTTTATATATATATACGAGTTGGCTAGAAAGTTATTATAAATATAATATAGGAAGCAAACAGTAACCTTATGACAGATGAATTTATTTCTAAATACAAAGTATAAATTACGAATCAAATAAAATTACGTTGAAAGTGACACAAATAACTTAGTTATATGATAAACTTGTAAAGGAAGGAACTGAAGTAAAATATTTTGAAGGGTATTTGACTGACAGTTCGTTCTGAGTGACTAGAGATCAAGTGGCTTACCTGGGGATTACTGGTTCACATTTTATGCGAGCACGAGTTTCGTAATACCTGGCTGTGAGGTAGAGTCTGGAGTACCCGTGTTTTTTTACCTGGAAGGCAGAACGACACGGGTTAATAAACATGCTCTGGAATTATGTAAGCCGCTTATTTTAAGCCATCTTGTCACACGAGGTGCAACCTTGGTGATTGGCAACAAGAATATTCACTGACAATTCGCGAATCACTAGTCATAACGAACTTTAAAGAATTCTTCAAACAAGTAGTAGAATTGTCAAAAAATAGAAATTGTAATTCTATGACAAGGGGACAAAGATTTCGCGATAAAAACGAGCCGTCACAACGTCCGATGGAAACACGACGTGAAATATAGGTTGGGGTTGCTCATTCAAAGTATCGTTTGGTTTTTGATTCGAAATCACCAATAAGGTAAAACTAATTCAGATGAACGATAATTTGCACATGCTTACTTTATTTATTCGATTGAGACCGTTGCACGGAAATTTTAATCCAATTCGGAACATTTTTCAGGTGGCCGGTCAGGCAGCCAAGGAAAAAAGGGAACGCTGGCACAAAACCACACAAAACAGCTGGTCACCGGTGCAGTTCTCGTTCCACGAAAAGAATGTTGCGGATTGTTAGTGCCGCGATTCGAGGTAAAAATCTTCCTAATTCAGAAAAACTTGAGTGCAGACGGTAATATCAGGATGAAGAGATATTTGATGGCTTCATTTTAAGATATAGTGCCTAAAAATTCTTGGGGTTTTATTTGAATATATGCTTTGAAAAGTAGTGCATTGGAGGCTAGGTTCGTGTTGATCGACAGCCATCTTAACTTTCTGACAGAAGGAACGATCCGACTTTGAAACCGCGCGCTTTAATTTAAATTTGATTATTAATTGGCTTTTGCTTTTAGTGCTGCAATGCAAAAAGTAATTAACAAGTGTGTAAGATTAAAGATTTGAGGATGTTGAAGCTTTTTAAAGTAATTATCAATATTATTAACAGGTTATCAACATCACGTGTATTATCAGTAACCTAACCTCACTTTCTAAAATCTTGTTCTAGCCTAGTTGAAATGTACATGTTTTTTTTTATAAACTTCCCCTAGAAATCACTCATATTTTATATCCTCGATTCCTAGTGTAAATGTATGCATAATTTTTTATAATAGTAATTTTTGTTCATGATTAATTACTACAAAAGAAAATGTTCAATCTTTGGTCTGTTTTTGTCTGCACTCAACATTTTCTAAGCTACACATTTACATAATACTGAGAGGAGAGAAATTGCATTTGAATGTAAAATTCTTATTTTTAATATTGAATGTTTTAAATTGTTAAATATTTATTTATTTCAGCCGGCGTGGAACGCGTCGTCACACCAAATGTTACGAGCCTAACATCTTGTACATCGAGTTCTCTTGTTAACTCGATTTGCACTCGTGCCCTAAGTTTCAATTCACCACAAGTTTGTGGCCATGCAGACCAAGATTTTTTTAAAAATAGAACACTCTTGAGGTATAACATGAACTTTTCAATCCATTTAATTTGAATTTAAAACATTTAAAATTAAACAATTCTTTGTTTTCAGTGCTCCATTGACACAGAATATATTATTGAATAGACTTCCACTACCAACAACAACTTCAACAAGGTCACTTATTAAGTTTTCACGCCAGAAAGGAAAGCGAAAATCAGTGAAAGCTGTTTTGGACCGATTTTATCGACTTCGTTGGTAATGCAATATTCTCTTTGGATTAAATCCCTAGTTCATAAGTTGATATCTTTTATTATATAATTTAATTTGTGCTTGCTTCATTTTTAGGGGCATTTGGATTCGAACAAAATGTGGAAGAACCAGTAATTTATGGCGAAAGTCGCTTGGTCGAAAAAAGCGACTTTACCGACACGTGTTTTGCAATGCAACACAATCTACGTTGTTAGATAAAATGGTAACAAAGTTTTGGAAACGTCCAAAGTATTACGTGGATGATATATATGAACCCTACCATTCTCGAGAAAACTTTAGAATAACAAGAAAGAAACCTTTACCCTAAGTACGTTATATTTGAATTTAATAAAACTTGTAGATACAAACATCAAATAATAATGCAATATTTTAAGAGAAATGCAGTGAGCGATCCACGTTTTTTATGCATATACAAAATTTTTCGTTTCGAAAGAACACATTATAATAACATTATATAACTTGACCCATAATAAATTTATGATGAAAATAATCTTTAGTAATTTAATTCGACTTATTAAGGGGAAGAAATATTATTATTTAGTAGCTGTTTTATATTTCAGGTAATTAGTTTCCTGCATTTCTGGAATTCTTTTAAAAGAATAGGTACAAGGACATTCAGTCGACAAAGTAAGGAAATAAACGAAAAAAATAAAATTCATCTACATGCGTAATAAGTAAAATGATCATTTTGACTTGATATTAGTTAGGATATCGCTGAATAGATAAATCTAAACAAATTGTCTAGACTATAATTTGAAATTTGCGGCACAGACAAAAGAAAGCGAAAATCTATTAGAGGAATTTTCCAACAAATAACGGTTTTTGACTAATTGTTTAATAATTATTTTTCTTTGATTAGTATTTTTTTTAGAATGTGTAACTAGTTTTTTTTTTCAAATGTGGCTTCAAGAAGTGAAGAATGAACTTAAATCATCTAATAATCAAACTCCTCTCTCTATTTTGGAATATTCAACATCCCCGAATATAATTCAAAATTACAAAATTTTCCTAAAATTTTAGAAAACAAAGAAAAATGTGGAAGTTGATTGGAAAATTATATTAAAAGAAAATTGGGTGTCGCTGGGCCATGAGGTGGATTTCCCCTACTACTTTTTGCGAAAGGCACGAGTTGCGTGATAGTTCAGTTGCTTCTCGTCCTTTGCGGCGAGTGTTCCAATTTGAAATTGTTGCTTTTCTAGCCGGCTATTTTTCTACTGATTAGTGATTTCTAAATCGTTTTTTATCGAAAATGCCCCTGCGAACAAAGCTTCGAATTTTAAGTCGAACTTCTTGTTTAATCATCGGGAGAGCCATAACTAAAACGGGAAAAACTCGATTTGATGCTCACATTACTAGTAGAAGTTTCTCTGTGAGTAGCACGCTCAATATGAGGTAAGTAAAAGCGAAGCACCGGCGCGATATCAAACTACTACCATTAAGACATGGCTTTCGTAGGTGAATATGAAATACACAAGTGTGTAAATTGTATAAAAGTGTGCATTGTATGAACGTACGTATTACTCATGAAGGGTTGCCGGTATCATGTTTTTGCCCTTTTAGAACCATGAATTTAATCAGACTCCAAAATAATAATCTGAAGTGTGGATTATTTTGTCCCAAACTCTAAGTATATATCACTTTATTTCAATAAAAAAATAATCTTATTTTTCTGCCAGAGAGCGATACGAGCTTTCTTTAGTCATCTAGTGAGAGAGCTACGTGACTTTTCGAACAGTTGTATCAACTTCGTATTATGTGTTAGTTTTAAGTAGCATACTTTACAGAATCTATTGTCAATATACAATTACCCTATGACGTAACGAGTATTGTCGGGTAATTGATTTATTCTTATGATTTCACTCAAGGTTTTTAGAGCAATTTTGCAGAAAAGGGGTTATAGCCGTTCAGTTATATAAGAAATCAAAGACGTAGTAGATTTTTTTTAAAGGAACCATCTAGTTGTTTCTTTTCCTTTTATGGTAAAGAATATGAAGATATAATTATGATGAAAATAATGTTGTATTTGATGAGATATGTTAGGATTTGAAGTAGAAGCATATGGATAATTTTTGTTGAAATAGAAGTGATTATCAAAATAAAGCTGTTTATTTATTTATCATTTTCCAGACACTTCTCTACTATTGGCTACTAAATTCATACCTCCACATATTATCGTTCTAAAATACGAAGGAGATAAAACTTTTTAAAAAATTATAAATACATATTATAAACAGTTCTGATAAAAAATATCTTGATATTGCATTCTGTTATTTTAATCAAAATTTTTTTTCTGTAAATTCAAGTCATCATAATCAAGTATAAATAATTTTGTTTTGCCCATAACCACACCTCGAATTTCTCACACTTCACGATGTGAAACTCTCCCCATATTAAATAGTGTTCGATTTCTTCGGTCAGTTAACCGGTTTTTGTTCTTTCTCCCATAATCGCTTTTGAATTTCAAACTTATAAAGGACAAGTAGTAAAACTACATGTAATCACACTATTATTATAATATCATACAAATAAAATTACAATCTACGTAAATTTAATTTCTATACAAATAAAAAAAAATCATAACTCGGATAATATTAATGTTTTTAGTGGCTCATAAATTATCTTATTCTTCAGGTTCGTTCAGTTTGTTAGCAAAAATGGAGGACCTCAACACTTGGGGGTGCAACTCAAACAGGGTGGAGATATTATTGCAGTTTCTGCAATCGATTCAAGGATACCTAATACCCTGAAAAAATTCCTTGAGGGTGGTGAATCTCTTCTTAAGAAGGCTAAAAGGTAATATATTTTTTCCTTTATGCATAAAAAATTTAAATTGCTTCCTTTTGTGGGAACAAAAACGATTTAATTATTATGCAGAAAATAATTATGGGCTAATAATGCATCAATTCTATTTCTTTTAAAGACTAGGAAAAATAAGCAACCAATTATCGCCATGTACGTAGCTTGATGACGTACGAAAACGAATTAATTTCGTGTCTTCTATTTAATTTTTTGATTCTCGAGAATTATAGTTATTTCATATTTTAAATGAAAGGTGTAAAAACATTTCACTTGAATAACTTTTACAAAAGAGAAAGTTACTGTCTTTAATTTTCACGTCTCGTTAGATGCAAACATTTATTATCTTTACTGCAGATATATAGAGTTAAGGTTTCGTTTCTTATCTTTATGTAAAGACATAATATAAATCATTTCTAATAATAAGAATTAAGTTACTTTAAGATAATGAACGAAAAACATCAGTTGACTAGTAAAAAATTATTGAAATAATATAATTAAGGAATTTCTTGTTGTTATTTAGGAAAGACGATATTGATCTTATGGAAGCTGTAACGAGGTTTGTTATTGTTACTCGTGAATTGAAGCGTTTGACAATAACCCTTTATGGTTAATCCAAAAATGATTTTTATCCCCAAAACTATCGATTTATAACCGATTCTTTATCCATTATTATCCATTTTTTATCCATAGATGTAAAACTGTTTAAATTTGTGACAAGGTTAAAAACTTAGGATATGAATGAAGAAGAAAATCAGAAAGTGACTAACAAATTTTTTGTCTAGCTCTGGAATAATAAGCATTTTATAAGAAGCTGATATGTAGATTCAAAATTAATTCCAAAGGGGGATAAAATCAGATATTCATTCAGTCAAAATGACATTGTGTTTAAATTAATCAAATAGAAGAATTATTGTAAAATTTAGTATATTTGAAGCGAGCTTTCGATCGATTATCCTGCCCATCTCTAAGGTCCCAAATATATAATAAATTATAAAATTGCTTTTGAAAAGAAGTCTGTAAATAAAACTGATAATCACAATTGCAGATTCAATATTTCAAACAAAGCAGAAATAAGAAAAGAGAAAGACAGACTAAGCATACTGAAGAAACAAATGATTTCCTATCAGTAAAGTGCTTTCGAACTCTAATCAATGGAAAGCGTTTGTGATTAATTAGGTTTTTATTTTTTCCTCATGTTCAGGGAGTTCAAAACAAGATCCTTAATATAATAAAAATCGATTCATCCTGCATGAAGATTTTACAGACGTTTTTTAACCAAATTGGTTATATTAAGATATGTTTTTAAATTTTTTAGGATAGTGGCAGAGGGACGAAGTGTTATACCAGAAGCAGATGTGAATTTTCTAGCTCCAATCACACGGATGGACAAATTGGCTTGCGTTGGTTTAAATTACAGTGGCCATTGTAAAGAACAAAATGTGGAACCTCCACCAAGTCCTGTGATTTTCAGCAAATTTCCTAGTAATATAATCGGACCTACTGATAACATAGAACTTCCTGTAATATCAGACGTGAGTAATTTTTTTTTTATTTCATAATTAATTCTCTTCTTGAGAATCCAATCTTAGCTTCGTGAATTTCAGCGGAGGAAATATTGAATATTAAATTATTCAAGATTCATTAAAACGAAACTTAGTATGGCTTTAATCATTGAAACAGTAGTAGATTATTTTTAGAAGTTGTTCCCCTTGGCAGATTATGTAACGAGTTATTGAACTTCGATTCAAAATTCAAATCATTGAATACAAACGTAGAAAAAAATATATGACTAAGTAGTGGTATTTTGATTAGGGGATTTTTCTAATATTATACCTGAAAGGTTTTGAAATATCTATAGAGAATAAATAAAATTCATGTAAAATTAATCAATTTTAAAAATGGATTCATTAGTTAGAAGTGATTCTAGTCACACAATATTCTAACTATTTACTTGTATCATAGCAATTTAACAAAATTTCCCATACCAGGCAGACGTAAAAGAATGAGTAAAAAAGGAGGTGTACTTAATATGCAAAATTCTTTTTAATTGTTATTTACAAGTAAATAGTTGAAATATATGTATACATGTAGTTAAAATCTCTCTCATTAGTCCCCTTATTGTCAATTGTCAGTGTTTAGGAATGAAATATTAATAGCCTAAATATTATTTATGATTTTAGAAAGTTGACTGGGAAGCAGAGCTCGCTATAGTTATAGGAAAAAAATGCAAGGCATTAAACAATCATGATGCAGAAGATTGTATCTTTGGCTACACAGTAGCTCAAGATTTATCTGCTCGTGACTGGCAGAAGGGAAAACGTAACGGTGGTCAGTTCACCTTGGGGAAGGCTATGGATACATTTTGTCCACTTGGACCTGCAGTAGTCACGAAAGAGGCCATTTGCGATATTAATAATCTTACAGTCAAAACTTGGGTGAATGGAGAAATTAAACAGGATGGCAACACCAGTGAACTAATTTTCAAGCCTCATGATATCGTTACTTACTTGTCCCAGTAAGCATACTTAAAAAAATATTGATCATTTCGACATACATTTAGAGAAATCTTTAATTAGGCTATTTAAGGAAAATGGGAAAGTTTTATGTAAATTAGCAGGATTTAAAAACTCTAAAAGATACTACAGAAACTTGTTTGAGATCTATAAAAGCAATTGTAACTTAAGTAATATTTTTTGATAAAATTTTTTGATATGACCTAATTTTAATCATTTCTTTTGTTTAGGTTTATGACTCTGTTACCCGGAGACATCATACTAACAGGCACACCTGCTGGTGTTGGTTTTACTCGTAAACCAGCAGAATTTTTAAAAGTTAGTACAACTGCACTAAGCACTTTTGAAATTAACTGTTAATTTTCCTACGACAATGAATCTCACTACTTTATTTCGTTTCCTTTGATGTTCCAGAAAGGAGACATCCTTGAAACGGAAATTGAAAGTCTGGGAAGACTGAAAAATAAATGCGTCTGATAAATAAAAATTGCAGTACCAGAAAGACTTTCATGGATAAGGTTCCTCAATGAAAACATTGTACAAGCTTTTCTACAAACATCTACGCCTTTGAAAAAAGACACTGATTGCAACCAAAGCCTACGATGTCTTGCGATTTTTTTATTGCTTAAAACAAAATAAATTTCTACGTAGTTTGTATGAATCTATTTCCAGCATATAATAGTATGTCGATGAAGAGTGAATTTTTCTTTGAAACGAAATCTTTGTTATACCTACAATTAAGATTTATACAGTCGGTATATTAATGCCAAAGCAATGCGTCTCGATATCAAAGTCTACAGTCAAGAATTACGTTTTATATCTGATATTCATTTTATGTACTATAAAATTAAAAAGTAAAAATTCATATCGTCTGTTGAATTTTGAATCCATAGACGCCTTAATCCGGAAATTAATTAACTAGAGTTAATTCTTGCTTTATATTGAGCATATTAATATTTATCGATATAAATAATTTGTCTTTTATTTCGCACAGTAAAAATAATTTTAATAATTTTGGTAGTTCTATCTTTCTGAATCTTAGATTAACGTTGGCTGGGCAAACTTCCTTCAAAAAATCTTGTTTACCTTTGTGGTAAAAATTTTATCTATTCGAACGACTAACCGGAACAATATTAACGAAAACAATTTGCAGTGCTATAATTTACTGATAAGAAATACTGTCTTCCTTTATGTATGGGGAATCAAATTAGGAAGAATTTTTTAAAAAAGGATTACATAATATCAGTAAAATTTAGTTAGACTTTTTTTTTTACTTTCTTACTTTCCTTTTACTATTTTATTTTAGAGAGTATTATGTGATTGCATGTAATTATAAAATTTTTGAGTATCAAAGTAGCTTGTTACGACCTCAACAAAAGATAAGAATTTTATTAATCAGGAGAGCAACAGATATATAAAGGAGGGAGAACTTGTTCTGCAACTCAGACTTCTTTCAGACATTTTCGTGCAAGGACCAGGCTCGATATGAGGTAATTGTTTTTATAAACGATCATATTAATTTGAGTTTGAAAAAATGTAGTATCTAAAATTTATATACCAGAAATTTTCAACGTTCCAAATATTGTTTCAACTAAAAATAAAAATAAGTATTAAAAGTTATTTTCATACAGAATTATTTTCAATTGAAATGTATCAATATTGCAACACTGTATTCAATTTAAAATACAATAAACACTTTTTTATTGACTCGTTCATTGGAACGTTCAAACCTGCAATCACATAATTCTCTATTAAATTCTACTACCAGGTATGTAAATTATTATGTAAAACCTTATTTAAATTTTCCAGAGTGTATACTATCTTACAAAATACCTTTGATTATTTGATAAAATTGTTTATCTAATCATAAAAGTGACTTTCTATCCTAATTAAATCTTGATTTATTTGAATGGTGGGCAAATGATCGACTGAGAAATTTATTATTAATTATTATTAATTTATGATTTTAATGGCATAAATTAATCTGTCTTTAGGTTCGTTCAATTTGTTAGTAAAAGTGGTGGACCTCAACACCTGGGGGTGCAACTCGAACAGGGTAGAGGTGTAATTGCCCTTTCGAAGGTTGACTCTAGTATACCTAATAATCTGAAAGAATTCCTGGAGGGAGGTGATGACCTTCTTAATAAAGCTAAAAGGTAATTTTCGTTTAAAATTGCATTAGATGTACCTAATAATAAACCAATCATCCATTTTTAAACAGTAATAAAATTCTGCACGATAACAAATCATGCACTGAATGGAAAGATTTGAGATTAATTTATTATTCATAAAACTTATGACCCGAGATAAAGACAAAGGAAAATTTTGTAAAAGTTGCATGGTGATACATTTTTTTTTGAAAATCATTGTATCTTCTTTCTTTTTAAAATATTTTGTGCTGATAAATTACGTAAGGAAAAAAATGTTAACATATACTATGCATTTAAATTCTTTTAGGATAGTGACAGAGGGAAAAAATGTTATACCGGAAGCAGAAGTGAATTTCCTAGCTCCAATAAAAAATATGGACAAAGTGGCCTGTGTTTGCCAAAATTACGGTAACCACTGTTTAGAATTAGGTAAACCTAATCCAAAAAGACCAATAATATTCAGCAAGTTCGCTAGTAATATTATCGCATATACTGATAACATAGAATTGCCAACGATATCTGACGTAAGTGAATAAATTTATCTGTAGCTGAACTTATAACTTGATAATTGAAATTTATAATATACTTCTGCAAGATTTTGCATTTTCGTCAAGAACACTTCTCTATTGGAAAATCCTATGTCCGGAATTATATAGGCCACCATATATGAAACTGTATGGAATACTATATAAGAAACTGTATGATAAACTACATAGGATCCGGACTTAAATTATGTATAACAAAGTTTCCCATATAATTTTATATATAATTTTCCATATCGGATTCTTCAATGGGGATTGTTTTCTATGTAATTGAATACGCTAAATGAAATCTAAATCTGAATTTGAATCTGACATGAAAATTTTTCTACCGTATCAGGATTCCGAGATAAATAGACTTAAATAGCCAAAAATTAGCGTTATATTGACTATTTTAAACAATTTATCTCACGATCCTGACGTGAAAGAGCAGCTTTGATGACAGTTTCAAATTATATTATTATATGTTTTATTGTTCATAGGACACTATGAAATATATAGTTTGGAAATGAAAGAAAACTCTGCTTTTAATAAAATTAATAATCGTTCTTTCTCGAATTTTAGAAAGTGGACTGGGAGGCTGAACTGGTTATAGTCATAGGGAAAAAAGGAAAACATATAAGTCAAGAGAATGCAAACAACTATATCTTCGGTTACACGGTAGCTCAGGATATAAGTGCACGTGATTGGCAGTTAGAAGGACTTAATGATGGTCAGTTTACCTTGGGGAAGGCTATGGATACTTTTTGTCCATTAGGACAAGCAGTTGTCACGAAAGATGCCGTTCCCGATGTTAATAATCTCAAAATCAAGACTTGGGTGAATGGAAAAATTAAACAGGATAGTAATACGGATGACCTAATCTTCAAACCTGCTGAAGTTATCGCTCATTTATCTAAGTATGTACAATATTGAAAAAAAATATTAGTATTATTATTTTAGAAGTTTTTAAATTTTCGAAAAAAAAGTAATTAACTATTGGAATTTTGATTTATTTTCCTCTAGGTTCATGACTCTACTACCTGGAGACATAATCCTAACAGGAACACCTGGTGGAGTTGGTTACTCTCGTGTTCCACAAGAATTCTTGAAGGTAATAATAATTTTATCTATTAAGTTTTTGACTATAATTAAGAAAGTTTATTAATTATTTTTCTTCGAAATTTCAGAAAGGGGATATCCTCGAAACGGAAATTGAAGGTCTGGGCCGGCTAAAAAACAAATGCGTCTGATGCAACTAAAACAATACTATAATCAAAGATAATATCTTTGCTATAATTAATAATGTATTAATATCAAAGATAATATCTTTGCTATAATTAATAATGTATTAATATCAAAGATAATAATGTCTCTGGTAATTTCAATTATATATGTATCTGATCTTTATTTTCTGTACTATATTGTACTGATCTATGATTTCTATCGTGCCGCATTAAAATTTCGACAATGAAATGGTTTAATATTTTTATTTTGAATTGAAAATTAAATTCTCTTTATCCATATTAAACATTTGTTATATAACTTTTCAAAAGACTTTTAGAAGAAAACTGAAATTTAAGCTTATCCTAAGAAGGTATCTACAATCCATCTGAATTTCTGTACTAGAGGGCAGAGCAATACATAGTCCAGGAATCTACTTTCACATTAGTTGGCAGAGTCGAAACCCCTAAAGTCTAACTGAAATCAAATTCTTTCTTATTGAACCGTTTCGACATGGGTTTCGATCTTCATTTCTGAATATTTCATTTACGTGGCGCTATGTGTATCACATTTGAAATTTTGTGTATTTCCATATAAATATAAAAAATAACTATTCACATTTATAATTTAAATTTCAAATGTCTATCTAAGAAAAATGATTTTAGACTCAATTCTTTAAAGAGATTATTGTATAATAGTTTGTTTAAAATATTTGAGTAAATATTTTTACTATACACAACTAATTATCAAAAATGTTAAAATTTTGAATGACGACGAATCCAATTAAGAAGAGGAATCATAATCCCGTGAGGAAGAAAGTATCATTTTACATAATTTAAAAACTCTTTTCCTGGAAGTCTCAAATTCAAATTTAGAGATTATTAGTGATAACGAGAAGATTAAAGATACTTTCGATCGTTACGTCTCTTCGATTCATCCATATAAGATTTGGGCGACGCAATCGCAGGCTGCATCAGAAAACCAGTAATTTATATGACGCGTTAATCCCGTTTTATTACTCACAGCAATCGTTCTTATCATCTTTACGAACATGCTTAACATTTTGTGCGCTTCTGCAGAAAAATTTTATTTAATTTATCTCTATAGGAAATTAATTGTGTCAGTCTCCACATACAATTACTCAAGTTCAGAAAATACATATTTATCGGCACATGTCCACAAGCTGATTTAGGATTATAAATCAATTATATCCTTTAATTAACAAGTAGACATAGAAAGATTTCAAAGTTTTCAGACTACATGTTAAGTTGAAAATTAAATTTTAAAGAAGAGTTTTAATTTCTAGAGGGTTGCAGTTTTAATTTGAATTTGAAAGAAACTTGATTAGGACAAATTTCAAGGGTTACAGGATGCAGTAGAAGAATATATATATATATATAGAGGAAGTGAAGGACAAATCATTTTAACTGTGTAATGTGACAAATAAGAGTGGGAAAGTTTGTCTATGTTGAATATAAATTCAAAAATAAATTAAAAGCCCACCCTTAATAAAAACAAAGTTTGAGATGTTTGTTCTATTCTTTCTACTTCAAAAAATAGAAATTTTTGTAGGTAAAATGGAGTCCAAAGTAAATTTCAAAAGATTTTAGTATGAATATTTCTCACAATTGAAAAATAATAAGGTCCAGTACTAAAGCTACCTTTCCTTTAGATTTTATAATTTAAAATTAAACCTTGATTGATTTTTAAAATAGAATTTCGTACAAAGTCTTTAAAATAAATTACAATATGTATTAGGTGGCCATTTCGAAAGTAACGTATATCAGCCTTTTTCACAAAGGGTGGGTTGTACCAAAGGGAGCGAAGGGAAGTAATGGATCGTCCACTCGTAAAGTTCATTAAAAACTAGTTGGTATTACCGGCTCAAAAACCTCCCCTTCCCTTCAACAAGCGTGCAAGCCCCCCGTAGGTCTCAACAATGGACCGTTCAATAGTACCTAATTCGCAACAATGGCTCCTTCGGCCATATATTAATGGTTAGGAACGTATTCACTGCCTGGCATTGTAGATACGACTGATCGTACAGCCACTCTACACTCGTACCATTATGAAGTGGATATAGCTGTATGTCATATAGTATGTAGTACACACGACTATAAAAGTCTATAAGTCAATTTTTTAAGGTAATTTTTAGAATGAAAAATTGGTTGTCTTGTAAAGATTTTTTTCCTTTTCTCTATGCACCCGGAATTAGTGAATTAATAAATTTAAATCAGTGATATATAAATATATCTAAATCAATTGATATTAATTAAATTTAATGAAATTATATTGTAGTTTTAAATTTTATAATGTATGATTTATAATGTAACAATATGACAGGAAAAAAGACATATAAAGTACCAAAAATGAAGTTAATAAACTATTTTTAAAAAGCCATCGATTGCTTATCATTGAATTTATTGTCGAATAAAAGGATAAATATAACGTATTCCCTGTCCTGCGTGTATCCTACCACACTTATATATAGGGGGCGATGATCTTATCACTCAGTCCATTAAGAAATACTGCAATGTTATAACCCCCTCGTTAGATTCTACTCTGTGACAAATGATGATTTATATTAATTTAGATAAAGCGAAGGTTGCAATTAAAAAAGTGAATTTTTCCACTTCGTGGCGTATACTGGAAATGATAATGTCACAGCTGAACTTATTACGATGAAGCGTGCTTGACAGCTATTTCATTCTATAAACTCTAACCGGGTAAGAGTAAATGCAATTCATGACGTGAAATGTCTAATAATTGATTTTAATAACAAGACTCAAGAATAGTATGAATATTATTAAGAAGACTGAGATATAGTTGAATTATGAACATCATCTTGGAATACTAACATGGGAGGCTACTAATTACAGACTTCCTTATGGGAATTGGAAATTTTAATTTTTATAATTATACTTTTGGGTTCTAATTATGATGATAAATTGATTTAATGACTGGGGTTTATGCTAATACCGACGAGTAGTGTCGCTTGTTAAAAGCAATTCTTATAAAATTCATTAAATTTATGATATCCAAAAAATTTCAAACCATAAAAATCAGAATTTGAAAATTCCTAAATGGTTATAAAAATGAACGAAAATAAAAATTAATTTTACTTACAACCAGCAACCAGTAACACCTTCAGCTAGGCCTCGAATTCGTTTTATATTTTTCTTAAAGATCCATTCAATCCACGTCTTCACATGGAGTGAAGAAAATCACATCTGAAAAATATCGATAGATATCTTACATTTTCATTCGATATATCATTTTACTTCATTAAAATAAAATAAACAAATCTTTAATATATACATCGTTGTAGGTTTTATGAATTTAATTAACAGAATTTGATAAGCTAAAATCCCCAAAAAATTGTTATTCAATGACTTTGGAGAAAAAAGACTCCATAAATTCTACACACCAATAACAATTGTCTTTATTGGCAGTAAACATTGAATATCACACAATTAGCACTGCGAGGTACATTGTTAGGAAAATTAACAATTATTAGCAAAAGAAACACTATTTCCCATTGTTCGAGACTGACGTACAAGATAACCTCAACCATAAAAAAGTGCATATCCACCTGCAAGTCATTTTCTATGTTAGAATACATTGTGAATGCGGAATTTATCAATAAATAAATTGATTCCACACTTAATTGACGTAATACTCGACAAATTGAGTAATCGAACGAGAATATGACACTTTTGACGCCGATGTGTGTTGACAATCAAAACACCACATTTAACGCCATGATATATATACATATATATGTGTCACTACACCACCGAATTTCGTTCTTTTTTTGCTCAGTAACAGTTCAAATCCTTTTTATTTTATATAAAATCTAATGAATTTTGATCAATCTGCACTTTTACGACAAATACGAACCTCAGTGAACTTTTCATTTTAAAAAATATCATAAACACCTCGAGCTTAACTATTAGAATTGATAATTAGTGAAATTTCAACCGTTAAAAAATTTTTGAATTTGTTAAGCAATGCAGAAATCATGCGCGTAGGAAAACGCATGCGCACAATGAATTTCCGCCAAAATCTTGTTTCTTCCTGCATAATGCATCCCCTCCCCCAATCACGAAAGAACAAAGAAAATTCTCGATCCTGCTGCGTCACACATAGTGCATATTAGAAGAGATAGGATTTATCGAGTAATTCGTGCAGGTTTTCTAATTAGTTTTACGAAATATGATAATTTGGATATCGGGTTCACTGTAAATTGATCGTGAAATGGACGGGTCGATTCGTGTGCACTTAATTCTGTGATAATTAGTATGTGAAAAAGTACAGTTGGAAAAAGTTCTTTACATTTATAACTAATATTTTTTGTAATGCGTAGAAAAGTTTTTCCTCAGTCGAATTAGTACATTTTTATTACCTAGCGTCTTAAGTTCGGATATTTATTGTGGGGTTGATTATAATAAGTTTTTCGATGATTCTTAAAATTGATAATTGAGTGAAATTTCAACCGTTAGAGCATTTTCAAAATTACGGAAGCGCATGCGCAGAATGAATTCGCACCGAAAATCCTGTTTATTCCTGCACAATGCATCCCCTCCCCCAACCACGAAAGAACAAAGAAAATTCTTGATTCGGCTGCGTCGCACATTAGGGAGTGTTAGAATTTATCGGATTTATTGAGTAATTCGCGCAGTTTTTCTAATTAGTTTTATGAAATATGATAATTTGGATATCGGGTTCAATGTAAATTGATTGGGAAGTGGTCGGATCGATTCGTGTGCGAAAATAAATGCGTGTGAAAATGTACAGTAGAAAAAGTATTTTACATTTATATCTAATACTTTTCGTAATGCGTAAAAAAGTTTTTCCTCAGTCGAATTAGTAAATTTGTGTTCCCTACCGTCTTAAGAGTTCGGATATTTATTGTGGGGTTGATTAAAATCAATTTTTCGACGGATTTTATCGATTTTGTTCGCTAGATCGGCTCTTGGTCTCAACAATGAAAAGCGTCTTTGTCCTTGAACTCGGGAGATTTGAGCTAAGTTTCGTGTAAACGCCTATATCTCGTGTAAAGTGATTATAGATTATTTGAAAGTAATGGTTTATTCGGCAAATTAGGTTTCAGTCATTTCAGAAAAGTTTAAATAAGCTCGCGAGTGGAATTTATGGATAAAAATTTGTTATAGGTTATATAGCTTCTGCGTCGAGGGTGTCGAGATTATGGCCAGGGAATTTTTTCACAATTGCGATTAATTTTTTTTCCGGACGGTTTCTCGTTTAGCAATTTTATTTTTTGCGGGTTAGGAAGTGCTTCGATGATCGGATTTTTTGGAGAACCGACATAAAATATACTACAATTCGAAATAGCTTTTTGCTAAGTATGTAACATTGACTTAATATATCTTTTTAATTCTCATTTTTCTACAAATCTCTGTAATATTTTTGTATATTTTTATATCATTTTTTTTCGAACTTGTTTAAAAATGACAATATAAGTCTGCAAGCTAAATCTGTTATACAATTTTATAAGCATTTCATACCTAATATTTCATAGGTTTGTTATAATATTTTACTTATTCTTAAATAATTAATTCATAATTTTGTTTTTTATATAATTTTCAGAGAAACATCATTTTAATTAATGTAGATATTGATCAAAAACTTATTTTCAGATTTTAGACGCTCCAGAAACGATTTTACCATTCCTTAGTATTTATTCCCTGATTTGTGAATTATGACATATCTTTTTGCATTTTATAAATTATTTATTAATTAAAAATGAGATATTATCGGAATCGGTTTATAATATTTTACTTATTCTTAAACAATTATTCACAATTTTATTTATTTGTAGTTTTCTATTAAAGTAATCTAGAGAACAATCATATTAATTAACATAGTTATTAATCAAAAACTCATTTTCGGATTTTAAACTAACTTTTAGAAATGATTTTACCATTCTCTAAATAATGACATATCTTTTGAATTGTATTAATTATCGATTAAAAATCATATATTTTTCGGAATCGGTCTTAACCTAACTAATATTAAAGTTTTATATTGCAAACATACTTATTGCTGATATTTTTCAGATTGGATTTCCAATCATAATCCCGATGACGATGTGGATGAATCAAGTTGCAGGCGGATTTGCAACGACGATGTCGAGAATGATGTGGATTGTGGATAAACCAGATCGTGGATGGATTTTCAACAATGATGATGTGGAGGATGATGTGGACACACTAGGATGTGGATTCAAAGGAGATTTATCAACTTATCGTCTTCTACGGACTTAAGGTTCTACAAATGTGAGTAACATAACATGTTCCTCCTGTTTTCATCATACCAAGGATGAATGGTCCATATTGGTACGAAAATAGGTTGTAATTACTAATTTTGTTCAATCACATAGTGGCCGCTGGTTATCGGATCCAGCGAGTGGACAAATTGATTTCATGTTTTATTGTTAGAGCAGGCTCATGCTTTTCTTGGTATTTTTCTCTTTGTATTCCAATTTTTTTCATGTACTCACATTCTGATTACATATTATAATGCAATTTAAAAATATTTCACCCTTTGTAACTTGTAGAAAAGTTTTATTATAAAGCAACCATTAAACCAAGAAAAGCCGGGTAATTCTCGAATCAAAGAAACATTTATTCGGTTTTGATGTCATTTTTCTCCATTTATGATTAATTCTTTGACTCGATGAAACCCTGAGATAATTATTATTGAAATTACTTTCTCATATTAAGTTCCAAAATTTTTTCTATCAATCATCTTTTTTTAAAATAATAAGAGTTAGCTTCTTTTTTTTTTTTAAATACATTTTCTTATAATTAATATAAATTTAGATTACATTTACTTAAAGATTTATGATTAAAATGTATATTTAAAGCTTAACAAGTTTTTATTTTTCTATATATCCATTTTGATCCATACAGGGTGTCTAGCGACCTTAAAAATATAAACCAAATAATTTAAAATTCAAATATATTGCTTCAATTATTAATTATAGAAATAGAAATAGAAATTGGAAGTTTCAAGTGTTGAAAATTTCAAAAAATTATATTGTTTTAAATTATAAGCTGCTACATTTTTAAATTTTGAAGATTAGAATTTTAAAATTCCAATTTAAAAATTTTCCAGGTTAAACAAAGTTTTGGTTTTCTTTTATTATCAACTGTTCATATATTATATTGAAAAATCATACATATTAACTTCAAGAAAAATGAACTCATATAAATGTATTGTTGCTAAACAATATGTCGGCCTTAACAATTTTGTGGTTATAAATTCGATTATTTAGATTAATTTAGTATTAAAAAGATCAATCTATTTATCCTAATTCCTCGAATTATTCGTAAAATAAACGGGGAACGGAGTATTTCCAAATCATTAGAAAAATGAATTGGGAATTTAGATTGAGTATTTATAATAGAAATAGAGGATTTGTAATAGAAATTTGAAGTAGAAAATAGAGAATTGAAAATAAATATTGAATTTTAGCCACTTTTTGCTTTGGCAAGCTCTTGCTGCAACAATACTTTAAGTGTTTATTAGTATTACTGATATTTAAAAATCTAAAGAAATAATTGGTAGAACTGATTATTTGATATGCTAAAAGGTCAACCTGAAAAAAACTTAATTTTCTGACCTAGAATAACTGTAAAGAACCTGGAATTTTATTATAAAAAATTGCTAGACACCCTAGAAGGTCTACAATATATATATATTTGATTAGCTCAGGATGTTACTAATGGTTTAACCTATGGAAATGTTTGCGTACACCGTTTTACTTTTTACTCAAGTAAGGCATAAATGTGTATGAGTGTGTATTTGAGTTTTTGTGTCTTTCTTGAAAATTTCAAATAAATTTCAATTGTTTTGAATTTTTTATATTTAAAGTAATAACTGCTATTCTACAAAATGTATTTGTTCCCATTTAAAGTAAAAATTTAATTCAAATATAACTTTCTGCTCTGATTGAAACGGTGTATGATTTCAGGGTTCGAGCTGGTATGTGTGTGCCCTAACGTGGCCCTCAAGCTCAGGTGCAGGATACGTCCCGGGACGTATCCCTAGGTTAGGCTTTTTCGCACCGGGGCGGTGTGACTGAGAACCGTGGAGTGTGTGTGTTGGTGTGATTGTTTTTTTGAAATATTTAGTATACAGCTAGGAAGGCAGGTAACTTTTCTCGAGTGTGAATGCTTAATTATAAGTAGGTAGAGCCGGAGCGAAATATTTCTAACGAGTGTTCGAAATTACCCTGGAAAATAATATTGTTTCGGAAGTGAATTTTTCCAAGTTGGGAAAATTATACATCAACTTTATGGAATTGTTAACCTGGTAACAATATCCACCAGTATAACAAAATCAATGCATATCATTGATGAAAATTAGGATGCTCGAGTTAAGGAATATTATTTTTTAACTCGGGCACATATCCCTTGAAATAAAAAGGGAAAATATGTTAAATGTTAGTCCATTTTTTATGCACGGACATTTAACAATTTATACTTTCCACGTTAGCCACTATGTTGATTGTCTATTGTTATTACGGAATTTTGTGTCTTTGTTTGTTTTCTTCTGTTTCAGGATTTATTACTATTCTTTTTTTTTTAACTTTGGGTGGGATAAAAACTTTGAAAATTAATTTTTCGTTCCACTGTTTTTGAAGTAATTGACTATGCTTACGGACTATTTAGTAAGTCTAGCCAATATCAGCAAACTAGATTGGCCAAGTGGAGAGGGAAAAGGGAGGTGTCCAATCCTGTTTGTTAAATTTGGCTATAGTCTTACGGAATATTCCGTAAGAATAGACTTTTTCTTTTGGAAATTAGATGGAACTATTATACTTCTTATAAACATTATTCTACGGTTTATTTACATATCTATCGACTTCTTAAAGTATTACTGATTTGCCTATTATTATTGAATTATGTGTCTTTATTTGTTTTCTGCTGTTTCAGGATTTATTACTATTATTTTTTTTAAACTTTGGGTGGGATAAAAATTTTGAAAATTAATTTTTCGTTCCACTGTTTTTGAAGTAATTGACTATGCTTACGGACTATTTAGTAAGTCTAGCCAATATCAGCAAACTAGATTGGCCAAGTGGAGAGGGAAAAGGGAGGTGTCCAATCCATGTTTGTTAAATTTGGTTATAGCCTTACGGAATATTTCGTAAGAATAGACTTTTTCTTTTGAAAATTAGATGGAACTATTATACTTCTTATAAACATTATTCTCTGGTTTATTTACATATCTATCGACTTCTTAAAGTATTTTTTGTATGTACCAAGTTTTGAACGCTCAAAGGAACGAAATATCTTTTCTCAATTCTATTTTATCCAAAAATACTTACTGTTCCACCTATAAAAATAACAATAAATATTACAAGTTTCTTTCATACAGAATTATTTTAAATGCAAATGAATCAATATTTGAAAACTTTTTCTTGTTTAAAATACAATCGACAACAAAATTCGTTCATTTGAACGTTGAAACTAGATCGTACTTAAATTTAATTTGGAAGGGAATCCATTTATCAGGAGAAATTAAGGGTCTTTTCAGGTCAGAGTGAATGATTATCGTATTTTTCGAAAATAAGGCTAAATCTGTAAATGGTAACGGACAATAGGTCGTGGTTATCGAACGTCATGCATATGGGACACCAATCCATAACCATCACTATCGTGCAATACACAATAGAGTTAACAGCTACCAACTAGGGCTGACCTGATGTTCTTTTACCAAACCTAATTCAAGCTACTTCCATTCCTGTAATTTGATTCTCTGCATCAGCGATCGTGAATTAGAGGTCGTAAAGTGGGTAAATTAACTGACCCTCAAAATTGAGAGTGATATATTTTATCGGTGATACTTTATTTTATACTTTAGTCTATAAAAGAACTTCTGCAGAGATTTACTAATTAAAGTTTAAAGTCACAGTAAAATAGTTTAATGACGTTTTTTTTCTTAATACATAGAGGATTTTTATTGTTACAAATGTTTGCAAAACGAAAAAAAAAAGATAGAAATAGGTTGAAGAGAATTGCATGAATCAGGAATAAGGATTGGTAATCGGCATCATTTAAAATGCAAATTATATGTTTCAATATGGATTCTTTAATTAAGTTTTGGTCTATAAAATTTTATGACTAATTTGAGAACATTTTAATTAAGAAGGTGTTAATTATTCGAGAAGAATTTAAACCAACAGACCTGTGTGGTTTTATTTTTGGCATTTTGTTTCATTTACATATATTTTAACATATAATTTGCAAATTATTATATATAAATTTTGTTCAACGCATCCAAATCGCCAAATGAAATTGTTTTATAAAGAGTGAACCACTAGTTATGGAAAATGTTTGTGTAAGAATATAGTTAAAGTATATAATTTAAAGAATTAATGTAGAAATTAAAATGTAGCTCTCGATTTAATGGTTCTTTAAATTATATAATACTTACGTAAAATTGAGTTATAAGCTGATTATGAGGAAGAGAATTACTAGTCTTTCAATGAAATATCGTGATACTTGTTTTTGATAAGGTCATATTCCCATCATTGAGAGTAAAATTTTGATTAATCTAATGTAAGGAGTATCTAAGAAATCCGTACCTCGATAAACTTGCCAATTCCGTAGACCCTAGAAAATTGATCACGATAAAGCAACATGGTGCACTTAAAAGCGAGCTTAAAAGAGAACTATAAACTTATGTAATTTACGCTCTTAGTTTTCTAATTAGATAAAGTTTAACGGGATAAGGTTTTTTTTGGTACTAATCATCAGTAATAACATCGAATTATTGTATTAATTTTTATTCGTCCCATTAGGAATAGTCTAGTTAAATTTGAAAGTTGAAAGTAAAAGTAAAATACTCTTTGTTACATATGTGTATATTTGTTTTACATAGTTTGAAAGTCAAACGATAAATATGTTTTAATTTTAGGACTGGGGATATTATGAGTTATTTACATTCAGAGGGTTTCATTCTAGAAAATCAGATGTTTATTAAAAAATAGAAATTAATAGTGTACTGGTGGCGTTAAATTTCATAAAAAGTCTAAGGTTTCTTGTACTTATTTAATATCTGACATCAGTAATTTCGCGGAATAAGATTAAGTTACAATGCTATCCTAAAATTAAAATTAATGTAAATCTGCTATTGCCCTTGTTCTGATGATTTATTTTTCGTTTATCCATAGTTTTAAGTAGGGAAATTTTTGGCAATCCTGAGTTGGTGGGATCGCCACTTCATTGATGTGTGCTATGATGACATTAATGTCTCTTATCTCTTTGAGATTGGGATTTTTCCCAAAGAGCCTTTCTGAGCACACTTCTTCAATGAAAAAAATTTTTCCTGTCTTGGAAGTTGGAGGACGAGATATAGTCTCATTACTCAGGCAATAATGTTTCACTAAACAAAGTTCAGCTGCCAGGCATAAAAAAAGTGTAAGAGAACTTGATTATAAAAATTTGATGTCAATTATCGCCTCAGTAAATATTTATATCCTATTATAAAAAGTATAATAAAGATCAATAGAGTTTTATCGTACTTTTACAACTATTCAAAAATGTTCTTCTATAAAGTTAGACAAAGTAGAGCAAATATAATATAATTTTATAACGTACTCAATACTGGGCATCTTTCTGATATGAATTCTAATAAGTATAATTATCATTGTTTTATAAAGAGGCACACATTTATAAATTAGCAAGCATTTATGAAGTGTTATACTTAGAAAAATATTCGATTTTATTGATTTTTCAAACTCCTAACTTTGCGGCCGTAAAAGTAAATATTTTGCCCTGAAACTTAACCAAATGGTAGAGAACATTAAAACGGATCCTAAAACAATGGATCATTTACAAATTAATTTGAATGCAATTATTTATCGGAATAAATTGGAATTATGTAGATGAATGCAGTTTGATATAGTCTTCGAGTCGAAGTTTAGTGAAACATAAGGTTCGTTCCAGTTTCCTGGCAGGACACTTAACAAACGACTCTCTTAATGTCCCGAATAACAGGGTCCTATTGACTCTTGGCATTGTAGTTTTGTAGGTCTCCGTACTGCATTTCCGACCGCAGGAGGTCCAGTACCAGTTATAAACCTGACCGCTTCCCTTTTAGCTATTGTTCCCTAGTTTTGAGATTTCAAGGGCCTTTAGCTGTTTTCACGCTTAGAATCAGACCAAGTTTATTAAGGCGTTCAGCTTTTGGAATTCGGGTCACTTTTGAAATTTAGAATCACGATTCTTTGTCGTAGTTGGTCTATTAGCAGCAGGAAGCCCAGTATTTTTTCTTCTGCAACACAGCCGTCAAGGATCTCTTGTCATCTGATCTTTTCTTAAAAAGAAGATGCGAAAAATATGGGTGTAAATCACCTATTTAGTTTGACTTTAGGAAAAGTCTTCTTTAGGTGACTAACATGTGATTTTTTGTTACGTGTCGCGGACTCGTGAGAAAATCCAGATTAGTTTTAACATCGATTTTAATACCATTTGATTTTTCATATTTAATTTCAATTTGATCAAAGTGATACTAAATATTTAGTAAAACATTTGAACACAATTCTCAATATTTGTTAGTCCTCGTTCTTTTTTACTTCCGTAGAAATATATGCCGCACCTGGCATTTCCACTTAAGAGACAAACTTCACATTAAGTTCTCTTGAATTTATGAATCGTTCAGAAGATACTCAACTCAAATGTTGATCCAAAGTTATATCAACATAACAGCATTTCAGTGCAAATGTTACAACTCGTCCAGAATTTCTCGTTGATCAGCTTCCATCACTGCCATAAAAGTTGGTACTAATGTGATCCTAACCGTATATTTATATCAGTCGTTACACATCGACCTGTCTCGTATCCAATTTCACTTGCTATCCTTTCGTAATGCCTCTCTCTCTCTCTCCCCCTCTTTTTCTCTTCCATTGCCTTTAGTCTTATATGTACCTTTCCAGAGCGCGAAGAAAAGATCCAGAGGAGATTTAAGAAAGGAGAATCAAGAAAAAAGCGGAGGAGATTCAAGTTCTGGGAAAGTGGATTCTGCCCTCGGGTACGAAAAAGTAACGGAACCCGCAAAAAGCGACAGATTTACGATCAGCTACCGAATCCATCGCCAATCAGAGTCCACGAAATTGCAGAATGATCTTCCACGTTTTCTGGAACCTCAAGATCTAAATGCAGAAGTAAGGAGGAAAAGAAGAGGGTGAATAATGACAATTGTGATCACATAGTTTCGGGTGATCCTGAAGTAATCTTCATTCCAGTCTCTTCTCATCAATTTTCTTCCTTTTCTTTTCCTTCTTATTTTATTTCCTGATATTTACTTTGTTATTCTCTCTCTCTTTTAAATACATTAATCCCTTTTATTTGAATTCGCCCTTTTGCATCTTCTTTAGCTTCACCTTGAACACCTGCAGTTCACACTCTCGAGTATAAGAAACCGTTATATTCATCGGTTGGAGATTCTGACTAATAAAGACATAATTCTACCAGATAGAATCTACCTTCTCTTGTTCACAATTTTTACGAGCTTCTTTGGTCTTTCATTCCCATTCGAAACGCATTTCGAATGCTTACCACGCACTATCCGCTTATGTTTTCACGATCTTTCCCCGAAAACGACACCAAGTCGTTAAAAATGATCTTCTTGTAACGATCTAAGATTTTTCTTGGATTTCTAAAATGAATTGACATTTTCGTGCTAATCGTAAAGCTGATTAACTAATGATCATTATCGGCGTGTTTCTTATAATACGTGTTAACGAATGTGAAAAATAATTTTATGGCGTTTAGAAATATCGCTTATACTTACATACTTAATAGCAGGCATCCAGAAACTTGATGCTCGTAAAACATGATACTAGCACTCGAAAGTTGGCTTTGTAAATAATTCATAAATAACAAAAGGTAATAGGTGGCTTTCTACTAAGTAAACTGTATTTTCATGTTCTGGCATGCAATGCGGAATTCACTGGTAGGAGGAATTAGTGTTTAGAAAAGATTACCAAGTGACCATAATTAAAATTTTTTTTTCAAGATCATCAAGAAATTAAAAATATATCAGGATTAGTCAGATTTTTTTTTTCTATAAAAAAAATTGTCGTAAAATTTTTGTGCATTTTTTTTATTTTATGGGTGACAGCTTTCATTTGAAAATAATTTAGTTTCATTCCGTGGGAAATATTATAAATGGAAAAAGATTGTTCATATTAATTAAAATACATATTAATTAAGATAGTCGAGGTCTCTCGTAATATAAATATAAATAAAAGGTTAATATATTCGCATCAAGATATCTTTTTAAACGTTTTATGTTATCATTCTTAAAAATATTTATTTTTATTGTAAATATATGTTTTCACTTGTCAAAATTCATTAATTTTTTGGCTTAATATCAGCGTCACACTTTTAGAATATGTCAGCGCATATAACTTTCAAGTACAAAAATACATTTGAATCTGATGAAATCCGACGTTTGAAAATGTTCAGAATCGACTAAAATATAGCCTCGTGCCTGCCGAATCTTTTACCGGAGCAACCCTCCAAATTATAGTTAACGCCACGAGGACAGATTTACCCACCAGGGAGGATCCCGCGGGACTTGTTCCCGTGACTAAGGAGTCCCGAGGGTATGTGTACGCTCATACATGCGAATTGGGAAAATTTACGAGAGCTAGACAGATGAGAGAGTGAGAGAGAGACAGAGAGCAAGGGATGGAAAACGAAAAAGGGCGAGGGAGATAGCTAGAAAGAGAGGGAGAGAGAGAAATATGAAGAGAAAGAGAAAACTCATTGCAAATGTTGTCTGGGTAACAACAGCCATCAGTGAACCGGGCGAATCCTCGTTATGCTTTTAATTGTTTCATCAACTTGTTGTTATCCGTGAATGAGATACCATTTTCAAGTCGATTGCGTACAACCAACATACCTGTTTTCGTTGTTTTCCACCGGAGATTACCCATCTCCCCTGAGCTCAACGATCCTGAAAACAATGCTCTGAAATTAGAATTTTCAAAATTGCTTCGGAAATTGCGTGGCTTGATAGGATTTTTGCTGGAAAAATTGAACTTTATCATCTCGAAACGAGAAGGGCTTATAGCTTTTATTGCCAATAATGATTATTTTTTGGAGATTTGACAGATTGAAGTCATTTTTTTGGAAGATGTATAGCTAATACTTGATTTGTAATTTTCTTATAATTATTTTCCACATATTTTTGGTCTAGAATTATTTTCCTATAATCGGGAAGAAAAATGATAGGAAAGTCATTATACAGTCTTGTACTGATTATTCTATAATATTTTTCCGTAATTTTTTCGTAATGAATCGTTATTCATTGAAAATTTGATAAGAATCGGTTGCTGAAAGCTGAGGTAGTCTGAAGTTAAAGATTATCGATAATCTACTAAAGAGAGCGTTAACATAAAAGCAGCAAGATGGAACAGATGATTCGTAGTTTTAATTATATCCAACATAGCGATTGCTGCTTCTTCCTTTAATATAATTATAATACCAGTTATAATTCATTTATCTCACAATCAGTGAATAATTCGTGCGTACCAGAAGTGAATGCATGCAAGTAGAGAGCAAAGTATGCAGTAATATTGTGAAAGAGAGAGAAAGATAGAGGGGGGCATAAAGAGAATATTACCCGCGTGCTCGGGGATAGGAGGAGCTCGCGATAAATAAACTCCAGCCCCATTCGAGTAAGTGGTTATGTTTTTAACACGTGCGAGCGCTAAGCGCACACCCCACCATAACCACCATAACTACCACCACCAGAACCACTCGTACCACCACCATAAACATTCCCCGCCTTCCGTGATTCCAGCGCCATCCGCGAAGCTTACACATCCATTTACACTCACCTATACTTGCAAGCGTGTAAATATCGCGGAAAATCTCTTGTCTGAATAATCAGAGGAAAATGGTTTCCTCGGTTCAAAAAGTCGCGTGAGTCATAACAGTTTGAGGGTTGATTTTCGTAAACAAATAAATTAGAGCAATTTAGGTATTTTAAAAAATTTAATTTTATATAGTTTTTGCGATAATTGTGATGTTATTAGGAGTGGCAAGTGAATAGCAAGAATGACAAAACTTTTTCTACGATGTTAAGTCATGATGTGTGGGTTTATACGCGTTGGATATGTTTGATTTTGAATGTATGTGTATTTTTGTATGTGCTCTTGTTGGAGAGGAGCGAGAAGGCAAAGCTTCTCTCTCGTCGAGATGCGCCGACATAACCGATAAATAACAACGGCAACGAGGCTGTCAGACCCTTGTTAAACTTCGCACTCTCCCATATGGACGCAGACAAACGCAAACCCGCGAATATGTATTATGAACGCAGACTCGTACGCAAACGTATTAGAATTCGCTTTAACACACTTGAATTTAGAGGTACAAATACGAGTAGATTGCCATGAGTGAAGTTACTTATACACATATAGCTGGTAATGACGGGTGTGGATTCGTTTGAGTACAAACAAGATAAATCTAGTTGAAAATTCCTGTTGCCGACACTTGTCGACATAGAGGACCTTCAAAGGTTCATGTCTGTGCTAAATTTCATAATATGTGGATGGTTTTTTTTGCTATGTGTAAATGTTTCTATTTTGCTGCTTGCAAAATTGTTCGAGTTCGGTGTATAGGTAGAAGTTTTTCAAGAAGGAAGTAATAACTGAATTTAAGTTATTACTTTCTTATATGATCTTGTATATAAATAAATAGAGCTTGCAGACGCTATAAGAAATTCAAATTTTAAGTAACTTGCTTTGAGCGCTTTCGAGATATAATCATATATAAGATAGTTTCGAAGATAGTAAAAAACAGATGGCTGTCATCACTGTGGCTTCCTGGTGATGACTATGACGTGTTAAAGACTTCCACTTATATGCTTCGACGTAAATGTACGTCTCCTGTCTACATCGGCATTTCGCTTAAGTTTAAGTTACAAACCTCTGTTCCAAGTAACCACCATCTGCCCTGGAATCTGACTCTAAAAATGTGTTTTATGAATTTGTCGATGAAATGCATTTTGGTACTTGACAAGCAATTATGTGAAGAAGCAAAGATGAAGATAAACAATCCTTTAGCACTTAAATCTCAATTCGAATAAGAGCGTCTCTAAAGTTATTTTAAAATTTTGTTTAGGTAGAAATCAGAAACAGATGTGCATGTGCATTTTGAAAAATTCGTAAAAGAGGAACAAAATTAAGAGCAAATGGTAAACTATGACGACACTATTTACCGACCGTACCATATATATTTTATCTGACTTATTATTTTTTAATTACGAGATTAGGCGTCTTTAAGAAAATTTCACCTTTTATTTTATAATTTTGAATTTGTCAGTATAGTAAATTTTTATATTAAAAGCACTAACCATTATCATACCAAATACTTACACAAACATAAACTACATGCCCTACTCTTTCCCCGTATAATCGAATAAAGATGTATAGATTTTTTCAAAATATTTTTTTTTTATAATTTCAATCACATTTATGATTCCCTGAAAATGTTTCTTGGTCTGGGAATTTCGCGTCTTTTAAATTTCACCTTTTATTTTATAATTTTGAATTTGTCAGTAGTAATTTTTTATATTAAAAGCACTAACCATTATCATACCAAATTTACTTACACACAAACTACATGCCCTTCTTTTTCCCCGTATAATCGAAAGAAGTATAGATTTTTTCAAAATATTTTTTTTTTTAATAATTTCAATAACATTTATGATTCCCAGAAAATGTTTCTTGGTCTGGGAATTTCGCGTCTTTTAAATTTCACCTTTTATTTTATAATTTTGAAATTGTCAGTAGTAAATTTTTATATTAAAAGCCCTAACCATTATCATACCAAATTTACTTACACACAAACTACATGCCCTTCTTTTTCCCCGTATAATCGAATGAAGTATAGATTTTTTCAAAATATTTATTTTTTATAATTTCAATAACATTTATGATTCCCAGAAAATGTTTCATGGTCAGGGAATTTCGCGTCTTTTAAATTTCACCTTTTATTTTATAATTTTGAAATTGTCAGTAGTAAATTTTTATATTAAAAGCCCTAACTATTATCATACCAAATACTTTACTTAAGTACACACACACACACACTATACATGTCCTACTCTTTCCCCGTATTATCGAATGAAAATGTATAGATTTTTTCAAAATATTTTTTTTTTATAATTTCAATAACATTTATGATTCCCAGAAAATGTTTTATAGTCAGGGAATTTCGCGACTTTAAGAAAATTTCATCGTTTATTTTATAATTTTGAAATTGTCTGTAGTAAATTTTTATATTAAAAGCCCTAATCATTATCATACCAAGTTTACTTACACACAAACTACATGCCCTTCTTTTTCCCCGTATAATCGAATGAAGATGTATAGATTTTTTCAAAATATTTTTTTTTTATAATTTCAATAACATTTATGATTTCCAGAAAATGTTTCTTGGTCTGGGACTTTCACGTCTTTAAAATTTCACCTTTTATTTTATAATTTTGAATTTGTCAGTAGTAAATTGTTATACATATTAAAAGCACTAGCCATTAACATACCAAATACTCTACGTACAAAAACTTAGAAACTTATTTTTTTAGTTTAAAAATAAAAAGTGCAGATAAAATATATATGGTATGGTCGGTAAATAGTGACGTCATAGTTTACCATTTGTCCTTAACTTAATTTGCCTTATTAATGAATTGCTGAGTTTAAATGAAATATATTTTTAAATGCCTAAAGGAATTTATTTGATAATATGCATTTTATTGAAATAATTCTCTAAACATTTTAAGAAATACAGTATTCAACATGAGTAACAGATCTAGAACGTCGACAAGCGGTGAACTGGGCCAGACGTTAAGCGAGAACTTCGGCATTTCAAAGGGAGAAAAAACATTGAAGAGATAAGGGATACTCGATAAGAAAGCACTTGAAAAAAAAAAAGTGTCAAAGACCTAAACGCGGAGGTAAATTTATAACTCTCGGTCGTTTGAGAAAGTCTGTTTTAAATTAGAGCGCGTGCCAGTTGTTCGTTTTTTATTTAGGCAGACTGCATGCCGATGGTCCATTCCTCGTTTGGTAATGCAGAGACATCATTATAATACTAAACTTATGTTACGCTTTTTATATCTTCACAAACCCGAGTATTTTTGTTTAAAGATTTATTATCAGATCTTTGAACTCGGAACAATTAAAACTTAATTCAATTTGAAGGGTGGTAATTTCTTTAAGGAAATATTAGTCCGTGTGTGTGTGTTCAATAAATATTTTTTGATAATTAATTCAAATTGTTTGTTTGGCACTTTATGTGCTATCGATATAAGAGAAGATGATTAATATGCGAGTATTTGCAGGAAGTAAAAAAATTGTCAAGAATGAACAGATGTATATTATTGAATGAAAACGGGTTTGAATAGTGAGAATACTAATTTTTTTATCTGATATGAATACAGTAAATTAAGATAACTCGACTGGAATTTCTCGGTGATATTTCAGTGATTCAGTGTTTCGTTATATTTCAATCCATTGGCTTTATATACAAAAATCTTTTGGCAGTTTGCACCTGGCTGGGTCAAAACAGTGTATCGCTTTTCTACACGGAAGCTGTCGGCTTCTAACCCCCTTGGAATAATATTTCTCTAATACCAACTCTATGTTTATAGTGTAAACACCATAGGATTAGAATCGACTCTTTGATGTTCGCCGTTCTTGTCACCATCGACTAAAGAAATTGACACTTGTTAGACGCTTTATTTGAAATAATAAGATCTATAATTTTGTGTTTCTATATAAAATATTCAATATTCACGAATATTGAATAGAATATTTACCTTAATGATTTATATAAATAGGGCACTCGAGAAAAATAGTTGACACTTCTTCTAGTGTAAATCTCTAAATCAAAATAATGATACGTTCGTTATTTCGAGACGTTTTTTTTTAGAGGCGCCACATTATCCGAAAATTTGAGCAATCATTGTACTCATGCATCACCTCTATTTCGCCTTATAGCCTGGCATTGAAGAATGTGAAATAAAAAAAGAATGAAGAAAAACAAGAAGAGATCAATTCCACACAATATGCAGAACGATTTCTCACCCTAGGTTTGCCTCTTTTCTGGAAAATGGTTCTCGAGGGTTTGTAACGAGAACGGTGGAACTGAAAAAGCGAGACAAAAAAGTGACTTTTTCCCCTCTCGTGACCCCTTCTTTCGGAAATAAGTGTGTATCCTTTATACATATGCCGAGAACGATGTATGTGCGCTGTCATCTTTCCGGTGTCGTGCGAACAAGGGGAGAAATATACATACAGAAACCAAGGAAGAGAAGAGAAAACGAAGAGAGGAAAAAGAAGAATGCGGGAAAACCGGAAGTCGCATATGAGCGAAAAAGAACTGACGCCATCGTCGTTCCATGCTCGGTTTTATTGGCTTTTTTATGACACAGATAAACGTGTCCCTTACGCGAATTTACATATCATTTGTTTCGTGATTCATATGAACTTCTGTTTGGAGACTTTTGGAAAATAATTTTTCTGATTTATAAATCTAATTGTCCATTATAAAAACGTGAATATGAATAAGAATTTTAGAATTCTAATTCTGTCTTTTTATTTTTTATTTTTTTTTTGTAAATATGAAAGTCATTCTTATGATACATACTTGGAAGAACTATGTAATCATCCTATTATGAAATGAATTATCGCTATATGACGTCAACTTCCTTAAATTTGATATATTTTTCGCACTATCAAGAGAGCAAAAAATCTTGTCAACACCATCATATCGCGTGCTAATTATATCATAATAAACGAAAAAGTTAATTATAGTGTTGAAATAATAGTCTACTATCTCAATCGTGCATGACAACTGATGTAACATCAGTGAGAAGTTGCAAAGCAGTTCATTAGTCTATCAGCCGTCACAGTTTATTAAAGAGGTTCTTTATAAGGGTGGTGCGAGATATTCATTAATCCATCATACAGGCTCCACAAAATTCCCTAATTAAATTCTCTTATTGTCGAAATTGACGAAACTTTTACGTCAGCTTTTGCAGCCATACCTCTCTCTCTCTGTTCATCTTTTTTTTAGCCATCTCTATTTTTCACGGATTTACCCTGTTTCACAATATCACATAAAAAGAAACATGTTTTTCTCAGTCATCTACTAACGTTATATTCATTTAAAATTGCGTCAGCTTCACGAATTATCACTTTTGCTCTAACGAGCAAAAGAGGTGAAGAATAGGGAAAAGTACGATTTATATATAGGAATCTGGAACTGCCAAATCGAAGTATCTGATGTCTAATAAGACTCTCCAAAAGAGGACAAACTTGTGCGGAAGTCTGATTCGTTATTTCTCCCAAAAAGAGAAAATACCTATTGAGATAAACTATATTCTTTTTATATAAAACTGAAAGAAGAAACCAAATTTTGCAGAGCATTTTAAATTTGTCCTGCAGATTTTTTAAAGATATTTTGAAATTGTTTTGGAACTTTTTAAATTAATTTCTTTTATTTAAAGATATCATTATGAAATTATTATCTAGTATTTCTATTTGCCATTTCCAGAACCTTTTCGCAGTGTCTTTATTTTCGGTGTCTGATTGCACAATTTTGAGAGGATTGACAGTAAGATTGAGAAAAAATCGTTCCAATCGAATTGTAAGCTGCAATGGTACAGCGACCATTTCGATTAAATTGATGGATGATTTATTGCGCCCGAGGTCACAGGCTACAATTTTTATTCTTTGCCTATAAACGACCCCTAGTAGCAAACTTGACACCAAGTTTATTAACCTCCTTCTAACAGCGCGCCATTGGCCTTTTCTACTGACCGAGAAATTTAATTATAAAATAGAATTTTCCTTTTTTTAAAAAAAGGAACCTTCTGAATGTTTGCTATTCATTTTTTTTATTGTATCTAATTTTGGAAGAGTTAACTAATCGGCTATTACACATTTTATTCTCTCAATCTGAGTTATAGTAAGAAATTGCTAATAAAATAGTGCTGATTCATTTACTATAAGCGTTTTTACTATCAATTAGTTTAAACTATTAATTTCTTTAGTAAGGCTTACTAATTGATAGTAAAATTGCTTACTAAAGTGAATTAGTTAAACGAATCTGTATTATTTCATTAATGATTTCTTACTAATTCAGATTGAGAGAGAAACTTGAGGGACTTCAGTAAGAATTGGAAAAACTTGTAGGAAAGATAAGCTTTCATATCTTCGCCTTTTATTCACAAATAAAATATCTCGTATCCTTGGCCTCAAATCTTATCCATTTAAATTAAAACTAATTTGTAAAAAGTTCCTTATTTCATATTACATATAATAATGCAGCCAAAAAGATACGTTAACACATACCGTAATTTAAAAGCGCAATTTCCGTTAAATTTTCTTTCAGTTAAATGTTGAAATTATCCTCGAATGGAGTCCACTTATGGAAGACTCAGTGATATAATGGGAATCATGTGAGGGCGTCACGTGTCATTTAATTTCAATTCGTGGAGTTACCCCAATACCTAACACAATAACCCCCATTAAACAAATAATCGCGATCCGCGGGTGACCCTGGCATTATGTAGGAATATATACTGGATTAGAGGCGAGCTGGTATTATACGTGTGTGTATGTAGTATATTTCATAGAGTGATGGTGTTCCTCCACATTCTGGATACACAAAACGCCCACCCCGAAATCGACGTCGCAACCAGCCCTCCATAATGCAATTTGAGTTAACTGCAGGGGAAGATCGTTTATGTAGTGAATGTATTTGTATGGATATATGCACATATGTATATATCTCTACATATATGTATACATATATATATATATAAGTAGTATAGGAAAATACTTATATGTATATATATTTATATAGAGATTTCTACACGAGGATGAGAAGGATCCACTGCATGCTGCCCCCTCGTATAAACTTTAAGAGTACAATACATAATGCGCACCATAGTGAGCAGTTTCGTTTCTATGGGGTTGATCTTGTGTTATTCTAGCCGCACGATACATTAACGCGTATATGGGTGGAACCCATTACATTCCGCTTGAAATCCGATCAATGTAAAAGGAGAAGTAACTTTCTTGTCGATTATTCTGAATTCGGTTTTTATTACAAACACTTAATAAATTAGTTTCTCTTTACCTGAAATCAACTGTAAAAGAAACAAGGGCCGCCGGGGGGGGGAACAACCCGGGGCGCATGGATATGAAATTAGAAAATTTTTATTTTTGATCTTCAGAAATGTAGATAGTAAGTTAGACTTGATGAATGATTTATTTTCTGAACTATTTCAAGATCCCTAAAGAATTAATTGCATTAATTTGACTAAATATTGTTGGTCTTTTTTAAAGTTCATTATTTTTTGTTGATGACATTATATACTAATTGCAATAATGAATTGTTGTTGCTTTAAAAAAAAAACTTATCATGCTTGATTAATTATGTCAGTATCCTCTGGAAAATTAAGCGCACGAACAATTGCATAAGAAAAAAAGAATAGAGTTTAATACCTAATCTTAATGAGCATTGATATTTCCAGGAAGTGTTCATGTGTCATTTAAACAATTGATAATAACAAAGTTTCTTTTAAAACGTATATTTTAAGTAATTAGAGTGATAAAAATAAGAATTATAACATTGATAAAAAGTAATCTTGTTTATATTGAAAAATAAGAACTGGAAATTATCTAAAATTTACCTTCCACGTGATATGAATATTTTAATGATATGGGAATGTGAATCCTCTTATAAGTAATAGTTTTTTGATTCAGAGGAAAAAGTATAGGACATAAAAATACTCAAATATTTGCACCTATAATTTTATTAATTGATAAATAAATACACTTGTTTAAACGTAAATTGAATTGATTAATATTTAGAAGGTTTAAAAATTTAATCCAAAATGGGTAAAGTTATCACTATCCCAGTCAGCTACCATAAAAACAATGTGCACTCGTTGGATAATATAAATTAATGCAGTGTAAGGTGGCTTTATATAAACATTGATAGCTTACACGATTTATGAGATATTTAACTTGTCATTTGTATGCTAATATATCGCGTGCTTTAATTAACTCATATTTACAATCGCATCAGTGCAATTACTAACTTTGTATACCGCAAATAAAACTTTCAAGTAAGGGTTGAGACGTACGTTCGTTAAAGCTTGAATTTATGTATGTCCGCATGTTTAATTAATGTCTTTGATTTCTGAATTGTAAGACTAAATATAAGAGAGATGAATGTTTTAATACTTGTTTAAACGAGCAGAATCAAATGGAAACTTATATTTCTCGCCATGCCAAAAGGCTATCAAACCACAGACATATAGAACCGTAATTACTCGTACTTAAGGAATAATCTGGTTTGCACTGAAAAACGAACGTAATTATATTATCTCTTGACAATTACTAAACCATTCGGTAATTACTGAAGGCAAATATAATCGTATTCTGCAATTGAGTGGCCCAATTTATATTTTCGACCACGGCGACTTCACTAGATTTTTCTTCCAAAGGAAAAAATTTATATTTATTTTTTTATTAAAAAAAAAATTACTTTTAGATATAATTTGCTATCACGGTTTACTATGCAATAAGTCTGTAAATTTCTACACGCGCAGATCGAGTTTATCCAACACAATTTATATACATATCTGTATATTGTTGTCAAACGAGATTTAAATTGCGAACCAAAAAATTAAGACTACCCTCTTTATTTATTATTTTAATTAATGTTTACGATTCTCTCATAAAATAGTTGTAGGTCGTTAAAATGAGAACGGCGTTAATTTTACATGGTCGCATAATCGTTTTTTTTTCAATGTTTAATAAGTGTGAACGAGATTCATATTTTTTAATTTCTGATTTTAATAACTCATTGGTTTTAAGTCACTCAAATATAATTCGCTTTTTATATAATATATATATATATTTTTTTTAATTTACAGACTTTTATTTCCCTTATAAAATGAAGTTCATAAATTCCATCTTACAATTTATATGATCTGACGAAAAAAATGACCCACTTAACTCTCCTTAATAAGAAAACTTATCCTTGATTTTATACTTTACAAGTGCTAATTTTGTTGAAATTAATATGTTGCCAATAATTTGCAATTACAGTTTATCTCGAGGAGGTAATTACTATGGCGAAGAATGGACACATAAATGGGTCACGCGATTGGTCGACCAGCGAGTGAGAATTTCGTGCGACCGGTATTCTTATCGCAGCTGGCTTAAATTAACGAGATCGATCATAAATTTATTTAATTTAATATTATTTACAAAATACGCGCAACTTCGGACAAACATCGATTATAGCTGTGACCCTTAACTTTATATTTATTATTCATATTGTCTCGTAAATTTTAATAATCGGTCATGCCGCGTAATCGGAATTGGAATGAAACGATTTACTTCTCACGAAGTGCCTGAAGCTTTATATTCTCGCTTGAATAAAAATAAAACTTCGGTATTGATATTGGAAAAAGAATTGATTAATTGCGAATCTATAGTAGATAATATGATCTTTAGAATTACATACTTGCATTTCCTCCTTTTTAATTTTTAAATCTTGAGGTGTTTTTCGTTATTAAAGTTCAAACATATTAAAGAAATTTGAAAGAGACGAGGGTTAATATCTATCTTCTGTGAACCCTAATTACAGATCCTTAAAGGCACTTTGCAAAAAGACTTCCCGATCACCATACCCTGAGGTTGGATGATCGAATTCTGAAACCAATATTTATCGACTCTTAACGCTCGTGTTAACAGATCGGTATACAGGATACCCGACCTGTCAGCGGATTAATTATGACACGTTGAAATCGGCTGCAAGAAATTAAATCTCTCCCACAGCTATTATTCTCGTAATGACTGCAGGATTTCTAGTCACGTAATCGTTTAATCATTTTCTATTCGAAAATTTACTTTTACCTTCGATGCTGTTTATTCATATAGCATTTAAAAAATTGTTGCAGGAAGTGAATTTCCTTGAAACCTCGTTGTTTTTTTTTTAATCCGTTCAACTTTTTTGAAATCATTAAAAATCTTTCGAAATTTCTCGAAGTTTCCTAAAATCCATTGATATCTCTTAAAATCCTGATACTCTTTAAAATGTTCAGAACTTTTAGTTAGCATTTATCGGAAGGCAAGCATGGTTTGGATTATAACGTGCTGGAATTATGTTTCCTCACACAGCCGATTGCTTACGCTGTTCTGGGTTCGAATCCCATTATTCCATGAATGTGATGTAAAGTTTTACTTCTAACTAATAATAAATTATAATTTGTTTTAATAATAGTTCGTCGAATTTCACAACCCACTATGCATTGTATGATTTTTTCTATCGTAAGAGGGACCTTATATTTTTAAGCGGGAAAAATGCGGGAATTGTCTGTGAATTTCATGGGAAAAATTTAAGGTACTCTGATTTTTTTTCTATTTAAAGTGAAGTTCATTATCCTTTAACAAAATTCCCCAACCAATTTAAAATTCTTCTCCAAATGTAAACTCTTAAGACCGGAAATCGTAAAGTTCAGTCATTTTGGCGTCATGCACCGATATGGTATATTTTCTGGACTCTCTCAATACGTGCAATTGGCAGTATGCACTTGTCCATTTTCCTGGCACTAACTCGAAATTGCGCGAGCAACTGCGGCAATTCCGACCTCGTTACCTTCTATAGTATATACTATGGGCTCCTTGGGGAAAGAACAGCAACATTTTACCCTACAGTGATAAAGCGAAAATGAAAAATAGAGAAAGATGGAAATAAGAGTGAGAATGGGATGTGAGGGTGCCAATGAAAAAATATCGAAAATCCACAGAACACTGTTTTACTGGGAGGAGTTGTCTGTAAAACTCGGTTCAGTAACGTTCAGTGTTAAACAAACAGTAGTTGCGAAGAGTAATCACGTCGTAGGAAGCGGTCGTTCACGGGCAAGAAAATTGCTGCTTCTATGACGCAGCGGCAGGTGAAAATTGCCAGGTTGTTCGCGGCTGAGTCATGCCAAGTGAGGAAGAATCGCGGCCTTCAGTTTTATCGACTCAAATTGGCCGGAAAGACGATTCCGAGCGTGTGCCGCTGGCAGCATCCTTCGCGAAGAATTCAACCGTTTATAACTAGGGTGAAAATTGTTGCTAAAGTGAGCCCATAATCCTTCCAGGCTTTTCTAAAAATATTACAAAAATGGTATAGGTACACAAACACTTTATTTTATTGCACATTTTTCTGAAAGAATGTACCGTGTACAGAGAGTAATCACACAATATTCACTGAAACGATTCTAGCAATTTTCAGCTGGTTGAAAATAATACTTTTCTCCTCTCTTTATGATTGTAACCAGAATTATCATTAGTTTAATTAGAGGTTCTAGGGTTCTAGCTGAAACAAGTAGAATACTGGTTAAATCACTCAGAAAAATTATTAAAAGCATCTTTAACCATTATTCTGGTTAACTTAACCGCAGAAATTTTTTTGAATGTTCATCCGTAAAAACGGTGTATTAAAATAGGAGATGTGATTTATAAAGTTTGATTTCATCATACATCCTTTGTTTTAAGAATAAAGAAATATATTCCTCTTTCATGGCCTTGTCATCGAATTCAAGAAAAGGCCTTCCAGGAAGTTGCTCGTTTCAAGTAGCTATAAAGTTAACCCTATTTGTACTCTCGAGTTGCGGGAACTCTACGCACTATTTGAACTACCTACTGGTAATAGCGTAAAATGCATGCTCGTTTTGTTGGATCCATAACAACCAACCTGAGCATGCAAAGTACCTTTAGAACTTGAGAGAACACTCTCGGTATTTGCACATTTATCAATTTTTCACTTTATCAGTGCAGGCGTTAAATTTACAGATATATTTGGTTTATTATCTTATATTTTATTATTTATTATATTTGGTTTTAGTTAAGAACAATTTCAATTTCAATCGAACACAATGACAGATATTACTTTCAATAAAGAAGTTATATCTTCAATCACAGACGGTAATAACCGACCACTCTATATAGGTGTATGAACTAGTAACATAAATATCGTAAAAATATAATGAAATGCTCATACAAATTATTGAAATCTCAATTAAACCGAATAGTAGCTCGACATGTATATAGATGATCGGTTTCAACCTTTATGTAAGAAGCCAATTACTACATACAAACGATTCGAGTCTCACCGGTATCGCGAAATAACCGTGACAAAACTTTAATTTACCGAACGGCCAATAACCATTTCAAGCATGGAAAAAGATAGTTGACAAAATGGCACTGGGACTCTGAACATAAGTCAAAGTGCTTATTTTGTGGAGTAACTCATCTGAAATAATTATAGTCACAGTACCAAGTAACAACGTCGTTTCGTTATTCGTAGAGTTTAACTGAAATTGCTAAAATGATAATTATTACTTTTCATTCTTTTTTTTAACAGTTTTTTTTTTTACAAAAGACAAATGTGTTTTATAAATACCTACCTACCTACTCCGAGGTATACTTCTTTACACGGGTATAATGTTTCAGGAGAGTGACATTTCAGTAATAACGATACAAACGACATCAATGATAAAAATGGTGACCATGACCAATTCTTAACGATTTGCCCCGCCATGCGAATTATCGGACGATTATACCGATTGATCCGCGAATTGACATGCTCGATCGGATTAAGATTGAAGTTAGAGTTGTTTACAGCCTTAGGATAATATATGCACAATCAGAAAATAAATGACTCTGAAAATATGTTTTAAATTAATTTTATTTGACTATGAATCCAATATTGCCATTTTTAGATTTATGACCGGGAATTTGATGTTTCTTATTATTAGTTTTGAATATTTCAAATTTGAACGCAGCAATTATCATGCTCATCATATCTATTATCCAATAAGAGTAAATCACATGAAAGTTAGTCAATTCGCCTTGCTCCTGCTGCCAACCTGTTACCTTTCATCCTTTCTGAGTCAAATATCTTGAAGTTGTTTTCGGTAGCAAGCCATTCAGGACCTTAAAGCGTCGAAAAGCGTTATACGAGAGAGACTGCGTGGCTTCTTCGACTTGGCGGCACGGGCGAGTATAAGAATGAGAGAGAGAGTGTGTGTGAGAGTGAGAGAGAGAGAAAGAGAGAGACAAAGAGACTCCATTCTGCCGGTTCCTTTTTGCTCGAAATCAATTTGTAGAGCACAGTCGATTAATTTTTGGGGTTAGCCAGGTGGTTGGGTCTGACCGCCCAAATTCACAGCAGCAAAACACACACGCAAAACAAAAATGAATCCGTACATGAGAATGAGGATGGATGGGATAAAGGCTTATGTAGGGTGGTATTACGTAGGTCACCAGGGGTCGAAGAGTTCGCCGATGACGTTAAGTGGTGTGGTCCAAACTTCAGGCGCGACCACTAACCCGAACCAATCTAATCTCTAAGAAAATTGTATGCGTATCACGAACCCAGATAATTTAACGTTTAATACATATCCTAATAATAATTAATATCGTAGAAAAAGTTTATTTGACCTGGAAACCCCATTTCAGAGTTACATTTTGCAATTTAATTTATTTCTTCAGATGATACTGGTAATTCAGATGAAGAATCCAGGGTATTAAAGTAAAACTTGGTCAATTCGAATCATATAAGATTTTTTTGAATATACAGGAATGCATATATCTGTTTTACATGTCAAAAATTCTATTAAAATATTCAAATTTGATTCTATGGCTAATTTATAACAGATGATGATAATAAATTACACATTTTAAGGGACTATGAAAGTAACATTTAAATTATAGAAAGCAGGACTTCGTAACTTTGAGTTGGATATAAAATATATTAGTGGAGACAATTTGCAGTGCGAATTGTAAGTAGGTTTATAAATTGTGAACATGCAATGTATGTTCTTACTTCTCACTTTGTGTAATCGAAATTACCATAAAGTAGGATACATTTTCCTTGGTTTTTTGAAAGCGTCTTAATCATTATACCGGATTTCATGAAACTATCATTTTACAATATACATTAGTTTATTCAGTCTCTTAACATTCCAGGCTAATTTGTTTTTATGATTCAAGGCTCTTAAGCCTTATATTTCAAATTGTGTTAGAGTATTGCAGGATGTACTAAATTTCTTAATATAGTTGGTTTCATTGACGCCATTATGCATGAACACTTGAGTATCCTGGATCTCTTTAGCTGTGTTGAGTATAAAATGGTCAGAGAAGTAGTAGACTGCTTTTTCTTCTGTTAATAAAGTAAACGAGAAACGAGATTCTTGGGAAGCATTATAGTTATAGTCAGCTTTTGTTCGCTGTAAGGATTTTTCTACTGTTAATATCTGAAGTCGTTTAATGAATCTGTTTTAATAAGTGTAGACTTCATCCTTTTCTCATTTATCTATACTATTGTGTTGTTTCTTCTATATGCTTGTTACTTCTACAATAGATAGAAATAAAGTCGGTTCATTGTTTAATGAAGAGATTAACAAAAAATCATGGTTTTAATTAGGATAAACTGATTTCCCTAAAAAGAGGTTTAATTCCTTCAATAAAGTTCGATACCATACTGAGTATGTTATTGTTAATGAGGAAGGAAAATACAAGGTGAAAGGTAAGATGTAAGGTGTAAAAAAATACAGAGGGAGTTGTGCCTTCGAATGGCTTGCGGGTTGTTTTGTCGAGATTTATTGGTCCCACGCCTGCTGCGAAATTGGACAGAATTATAATTGGTTCGCGTAATTTATTAATGAATTTACGTCGATTGCTCTGATTCACCGTTCAATCCTAGTCGACATTCGCTGCACTCTTAAATCACAGGCAAAACACATGTTCTGTTATAATGGAAGTTATCGATACTTAAGTCTCAGCCCTTCTTTCACACAGAACCACCCTCTTATTAGGCGACTTTAATTTACTAGTCATACAATGTATAGACTTATTTACTGCATTAAAAAAAAACTAGGTCTATAAAGATGTAGTTTCAATTTCTTTCTAAAGGAAAGCGAGAAAGTTCTGAAAATTAGAAAGATTTATAGGGTCAGCTTCAATTGTATTACTTTGTGCATACATTTAAATTTATGGGACCCAGTTAATTATATAGTCGTAAAATGTATGAGAAAGTCCACCCTTGAACGACTTTGTCGATTTGGCTTCTCTTGAATCTTTCATGTCATTTAGCTTTGGACTTGGAAATCGACCTCGTAGTCCATTTCCGCCCTCGTACTTTTCTCCAAGTGTGACACCTACGACAAACTATCCCACGTTTACGACAAAGTAGGTAAAGCTCGTTTCATGTAAACCGCAGAGACTTTTTATTGCTCTGGCCTTTACCATTATTTTCTCCACATTCGTTTGCAACGAGGGGAGGGAAAATGCTATAAAATACTTGACGAATGCGCGCCAGAATGTCTCTCACTTCCTCTCTTTTACTTTCATCCCTCGCGCCCTTTCTCTTATTTTCTCCCGCAGAATACCTACAGCATTGGTTGACGCCCACCCGACGCGAGACGTCGATTACATTTGTAACATTTTCGCTTTTACGATTTTCCAGATGGTTTACATTTTAGATACACCTCCCGCCTCTCAAAGTCTAAACTGAGAAAACTCTCTCATGTCAAAAGTTTGCCTTCTTTTTTCAGCCCGTTTTGCTTTCACCCTCTTTCTTTCGCTCTCACTGTTTTATCTGTCACTGGTATAGACCAGTCGCGCAAAGGATTCCATTTTCTCAAATAATCCCGAAAATGCGATAGAAAAGTCGTAAAGCGCGCAGGCAATCTCGATTTTATGACTTTTCTGGCAACTGTCGGCTCTTGTCTTCAAGAAATCGATGCAGGCGGCATAGTTATAAGAGCTGCACTTTCACATATGGATCCCATAAAATGTAAATGGTGTCGTGTAACTTTTATGTTGCGAGTGTTTTCTACTTGACTGTGATGATGGTTGAGTGGATCAAATAGTCACTTGATGGTTATGAATCCATTAGCTTTATTGAGTGATATGCAAAATTCTTTTGAGTTTGGTAAATTATCATAATTACGGAAAGATTAAGTTTAGTTAACTTAAAATTTTCGTCCTTGTCAGGATTTTCGCACTGACAAAATATAAATGAACTTTGGGACTACAATTTTAATTGACGAACCTGCGTGACTGATGCTTTTTACAAGTATTTCAGAAAACTTTAATTACTCCTTAATGAGAGTAAAGTTTCTTGTCGAATAAGGGTGATATGAAATAAGTATATATCTGCAATGTCCGATCTGTTGTCGAAGCAAAAATTAATGTATATTAGTTCGTTAAAATATTAATCATCGTGTACGTGAGTTCATTTCGAACTCGTCTGTGCTAAATAAAAAATTATCTCCAATACGAATTTCCAACCACGCTTTTACGGAGAGATTCACGAGCAAATATTTTCGCAAGCCAATAAAAAAGGTGAGGCAATTGTGCACCATCGTTTGGTCGTGCCATGTAACGTCAAGTCGATAATGGTCCATGGCGTTTTAATAATGAACTCGTTCTCACCCAGGTAGGAGCGATTTTAATGGACTCGCTCTTTTAACGGATACGAAGTTAATCAGTCATTAAATTGTAATTGATCCTCATTATCATTATCATTATCATTATATCTTCAGTGATCACTATTCTCTATAATTCTATAAAGATGATTCTGCTTTCATAAAATTAATAATATTTAAGAAAGTGGTGCCCAATCACATCCAGAAAAAAAGTTTGTTTGAATAAAAAATAAACATATATTTGCCTCAGAGCCAATTATAAAAAATATCTTTGAAGTGTCAACCATAACAAAGTGGGAAAACTCCGAGTTATATCAGTATTAGTTCGAGAAAACACAATTAGACAACTGCCTCCCATCCGACTGTTGCCGTGCTAAGCGCTGCTTAACTTTAGTTATCGAACGAGAAGCCTTAAACAATTTTATACGTCCCATAGGACATGAATAACATTTCAATTTGTGTAGCCATTACGTTTGGCTTAAAAAAAAGCAAAACGTCCACTTCAATCTGAAAATTTGTTATTGTTGAACCGCCTTATTCTAATGAAGGAAAATCGCGTTGATAAATTGATAATAGAGCTGCAAGCATCTTAAAATATATTTGTTTTTATAAATGATGTTTGTAGAATAAATTTACAAATAAAATTAGGGGAAAGTCTTCTGCGTCTGCTAATTTTCAAAGTTCAAGTTGAGAGTTTACTTTGCGTTATCCCAGCCACCCAGTACGATGGACCACGCCCACGTGTCCTGTCCAAGAAGCTGTACCGATGTCGGCTTATGCGTTTTCGACGAAAGGTACAGCGAAATTTGAATCCGGAACATGTCCAAGCCTAAACGTAACCACATGTCATTTCCTCAAGGGTCTGTTGTCACTAATTCCAGTAATTAACCAGATCTTGCGGAACCGCCTGCCGACCCTAGAGGTCTTTATCCTGCTATTTGGCCTCCCTTACGTCAAAATAACATTTACAGAAAAGATTAAAGATTTTTTAATTCAGTTTCGTATTGATTCTCAGATTAATTTCGGATTTCGTTAGATTCGTGTATAATTTTGGATATATACCAGTGGAAATATTTAATTGGTTTCTTGTCCACTTTTTGAGGACATGTGGTAATTTCCATAAGACCAAATTTAGTTTCACTAATTTTATACTCGGAATAATACTAAATATTTTTTTGCTAGTTCAGTAATTATATTTTTAAATTTTGAAAAAGACTTCACAAAAACAAAATATTGATCTGAAGGATAGCCATCTTCAGGTCGCTCAGTATAGAGTGGTAGAGTCATATCTTTAATTTATAAATAAGTGTTAGAGTTTACAAATAGGTTATGGAATAATGAACTTATGCAGGAAAAGTATCAGTAAAAATGAAGTCGATGTCACTAATCCTTTCAGAGAATGACTTGGGTGCCGAATCTGTCACTATTGACGATTTATTACTTTACATGGGTAATGTTTGATCATTCTAATAATTATTTTAAGCGTTTTGCTTATAATGTTTCCCTTCAATTTGGGTCAGTAATATTTTTTTCACATAAAATTATTCCAAATAATAATAAAAGTCTCAAGAAATTATTTGCTTTTAGGAGAATTCGGACTCTACCAAAAGTACCTATTCTTGATGTGTTTCCCCTTTTGTTGCTTCCTTGCTTTCGTCCTCTTTTCGCAAATTTTCATCACCCTCATACCTCAAGAACATTGGTGCAAACTTCCCAAAACAAACATTTCTATCGAAAGTTTAAGAAAACTGGCTATTCCCAAAATTGATAAAGTACCCTATGAGCCTCATCAGTTACCATACTCCAGATGTTGGATTTATGATTTACCAATAGAAGAAATAATCCAAGCAGAAGTTCCTCAAACAGATTGGCCCATGAAAAAGTGCGAAAAGTGGGATTTTAATTATACAACTGAAGACGTGCCATATTCTACAATTGCCACAGAATTAGAATGGGTTCTTTTCTATTTATAATCTTCATAAAATAATCCAAATATTATAAGTGGGATAAAATTTATAGTCTTTTTAGGTTTGTGATAATGCCTATCTTCAAAATTCAGCCCAAAGTATATTCTTCGTTGGAGCCATTTTTGGTGGATTTTTCTTTGGCTGGTTGGCTGACAAATATGGTCGCGTACCAGCTTTAATTGGTGTAAATATAATGGGTTTCACCGGTGGACTTGGATCCATTTTCTGTACAAACTTTTGGCAATTCAGCTTCTGTAGATTTATAACAGGATTCGCGTTCGATAATTCTTTTATTCTCATGTACATTCTCGTCCTCGAATATATTGGTCCGAAATGGCGCACATTCGTCGCAAACATGTCCTATGGTATTTTTTTCTCTTTGGGCTCTATGGCAATGCCCTGGTTGGCCTACTACATTGCTGATTGGAAAATTTTCTCTTTAATAACGACTGTACCACTCTTATTCGTGATTTTTATGCCTTGGCTTGTTCCAGAAAGCGCTCGGTATGGATTTTTGCTGAATAAATTAAATTAAGTTAGTTGATTGAAATTTTTTTTGAAATTGAAATAAAAATTTTTAGATGGCTCGTGACCAAGGGCAAAATTGAAAGAGCGCTAAAAATTTTGACGCATATTGAAAAAGTGAATAAATCGGAAGTTCCGCAAGAACTTTACGAAGACTTTCTTGATGGGTGCATAGAAACTGCTGAAGAGCTAGAAAATGAATCTCACACATTATTAGATCTTTTTAGAACTCCGAGGTTGAGGTATGTCTTGATTTTATATCTTGAATAATTATTAGAATGGAAATTTTTTTGAGCCACCCTAATAATTATTGAAATATAATTGTTTTTACATTTCTAGACTCTTCACAATTTTGCTAACAGTTTCGTGGAGTATAATAGAAATGGTATACGATGGACATATACGATGCCTTGACAGTTTAGGATTGGATGTCTTTAGCACGTTTACGGTTGGAGCAGCAACCGAATTTCCGGCTGAAATCATTATTATTTTACTTCTCGATATTCTGGGACGAAAATGGAGTCTTGTGGGTTCAATGATGCTTTCGGGGTTGGCAAGCTTTGGAGCATGTAGTGTACCAATTGGAATTTACTTTGCTACATTTGCAATGATTGGGAGATTATTTATCAATGTCGCAACAAATGTAGGATTACAGTATGCATCTGAATTATTACCGACGGTTGTTAGAGGAGAAGGTGTTGCTTTTATTCATAATATGGGATTTTTATCTTCTACATTAAGTCCCTTTATAGCATATACCAGCAAAATTGAATACAATTTGCCAATGCTAATTTTGGGATCAGTTTCGATAATTGCAGGGATTCTTTGTCTTTTTCTACCGGAGACATTGAAAGAAAAGCTTCCACAGACTTTAATGGTATTTTTTCCAAGTTTATTAATCTTCTTTATTAGTAAAAAAGTTGATGTGATATAATTGAGAGTCCTTTTTTATTTAGGAAGGCGAAGATTTTGGTAAAAACCAGAAATTCTGGTTTAATCCATGTGAGAAAAGAAAGATGGAAATAGGTTCAAGCAAACATTATCTTCATGCAAGAAGACCTGCATCTCGAAGTGCTCTTTTGCGTAGTAGCATGATATCTGGTTATGTCGGAAATAGTTCTCGTCTTAATGCTATTAAGGATTCTATTAAAAAATCTGGTACACATTTGAGAAAAATTACTGAGCCAGATACTGCTAGAAGTCCTGAAAAATATATGAATATGCTTAGAGAAACACAGAGAAGTAAAATACTTCAAGTGGAATCCACAGATACAATTAAATTAGAAACTGTTGAAACTAGCAGACCTGGACCTAGTAAATTAAAGGTAGTTAATTATGAAAATAACGTATAATGATTTTCACATCATTAAACTATGTTTAAGTACAGTTTAGAATTTAAATTCAAACTACTTACTAAGGAGTAAAGATTTAAACCATTGTGGGATTATAGTTTCTTATTTTTTTCCATTGTGTATGTTATTTTGTATAGACGATTAAAAATAGTAATAAAAGTACCCGTAAGGACCAAAGTGAATAAAAATTTCTTTGGTCTATTTTTCTGTAAAAAAAAAAGTAAAGTTCTAGCTAGCCAATCAGAACCGTCGTTTAGCCAGTGTGCACAATGTGTCCCAGAGGATAATCCTCTGGGTGTGTGGTATATCTGGGGTGGTATATGGCAGCTATAACTGATGAGGCGGTCCCGAGTTACCCTTCTTCATCCCATTTTACCAGATTCAACCCCCGAGTAGAACAAGCTTCGACGATATTCCTGGATGGTAAAACCGACTCGTTTTCCCGAGTTCCAATTTGCACTGCTGCGTAATCCAACAATTTACATACTTTCATGATAACCGTTACTCTTTTTGGACTATCACTAGAACCCGGATTCCATCTTGCGGAAAACGTATCAACTTGAATAGTATCTGTAAATGCTTTACTTTACGGAATCAATTTCTGAAAAGAAATTGGAGAGTTCATTTTGTTAAAATGGCCTGGCGAGAGTTTCAAATAGAAAACTTTCTATTCACATGAATCAGAATCAATTTTTTTGGTTTGAGCCTCGAATTCATTCAGATGGTAAAGAATTAAAAGCATATTTTGTTTCTATATTAGTCAAGCGAAAATGTAAACTTTAATTGTAGAATGAGTATAAAAAATGTAAAGTGTTCTCTTCTCAAGGGAGTCTCGTAAAAAGTTGTTATTAGGATAGTGTCCGACATTGTAAGAAAACTTGTGGAAAAGCTGTTTGCCGGCTTTAATTCTCGGAAAGTTACCTCGTTTTCCAGATCAACGCGACGACGAATCAGGGTACAGTTAGCTAATGCGAACTACTGTCGTACAACCCCCGAGGGATTGACTGAAGTTGAGGGAGTCCTATTTCGAGGGGTCGAACGTGCTTGCGGTTACGGCAATTTGCAAAACTACCCTTAGATTGGAGGGGAGGTACCGAATCGTGATCCTAAACTTGTGATTAAGTCTCCTCCATTCAGAGACAAATTACTGACCCTTCTTTCTGATAACGACGGTTGAGAATCGCTTATTTTATTATCGTCGAGGAGAAAGCTTTATCATAATTTCTTCAACTATATTCACATTAAAAAAATAATTTTATCTCTGTATTTTATTTAAAAGAGGTTATTGAAATATAATACTAAAAGGTATTTTTTGATTCTACATCAGGTTTTTATTTCATCATTTTTTTCTTCAAAAAGGAACAAATTTCGAGAGGGTTTTCAATTAAAAAAATTTTTTAGATCAGCCTAATATAATATATAATATACATATAATATTATACTTATTCAACCGGATGGCTTTTGCATTCTTTAACGTTCATCGAGAACAGTAGCCAATGAATTAACTGTGTTTGTTGAGAGGGCGGAGAACAGGGATGGGGTTGGCGGCGCGGGGTCAGGAAGGAATTGAGAGTGAGGGAATACTGAGATAAAATTACATTATCGCTAAAGCGTCCTCCACGAAGAGGGTGAAATCACGTCCCGTAATTCCCGGGCATTAAGGTAAACGTCTCTTCGCACGGCGCAGGTTCCGTTGTCATGGAAACAGTTCCAACCCCATTCTTCCGTTCAATCAATAACTTATGAAACCATCATCCCTTCAGACTCTCTCCTCTTTTCACCCTCACCTAAGTGGCTGTTGGCTTCGCTGTCATGGCGGATTTGTAATGGACCTCAAACACCTGGACATTTTTTTTAAATAAGGCTAAAATATTACAATTCGCCGTGTTGACGAAGTTATTCAATCAAAGTAAACTAAATCCAATGCTTCTTTTTATAGAAGAACCGGATTTATTATTACTGAAAAAAATTGTTTTTTGGAAGTTATTGTAATAAAAGTAATGACTACTAATCAATTTAGTTGACTTTAATCTTTTGAAATTGACAATTTGTCATTTAAATTGAGCTTGAAAAGTGATTGATTAATGCTGGAGGTTAAAATTGAGATATACTCGTCGATTCATGCATTGTCAATATGTCGATAGTCGGTTCGGATAAGGCAGACAATACTTGAGAAGCGCACCATGATTTTCCACTCGATAAATTTCGACAGGAACTTACTCCCCCCTGGAAAGACCCCAATTTGTGCCATCCCCTTCGACGACTATTATCCCCAGTATAGTTTCATACCCTGCCAAAATCTCCTTCCCAGGGGTGGTATCCACTAACTTCTCTCTGATTGGCTCTACGATTAGGGTACGAGTTGAATCCGAGAGGACACCAGTCCCTTTAAATGTAATTAATTATCTACTTCATTGTTACTCTATTATTTTAACGAGCAGAGAAGTAGCTCAGAGAAATTTATTCAGGGTTTATTGTCTTCATAATATCTCTGCAAAATATAAATCATTGCAGCTTTTCGAGATTTAGATTTTTCCATCTTTGTTTTTTATCTGTGCTTTTTTTTAACTTAAGCCCTAAGGAATATTATTTAAATTTGATTGCTAAATTCTTTGGTTAGTTTAATTCTGAAAAGCCATACTATGGTCAAGTGCAATCATAGGTTGGAATTGAGTCGTCGATTTTATAGGTATTGCAAAGTATGTTATAGCAATAGGTACCCGTTCTGGTTTGTAAAATCGAAACAAAACGACCTGGTGTTTCTATATGCAGTTCAGAGAATTTTAACAAGACATCTCTCGTCGCCCTGGGCAAGGAATCTCCTAACAAGAAAGCACACTTCTCTCCTAAAAAATAATGAAGTCTTCAAGTTTCGTTTCCATCGTTCCATGCGAAGACCTTCAAGCTTTTATCTTTTTTCATCTATTCTAGTTTTTTTTTTTCTTTTGCAAGGGAATATTTTTCATAATTGATTAAATGCTATTTTCTATATTTTAAAAGTAGTTTTGTGAATTAATTTTAAGTAAATGGCATGTAAAATAAGTTGGTTAAAGTGGTCTGAACCAATTCCTTTAATTTGTAGCAAACTTAGTATTACTAATTTATTCAAAGTACTATTACATAATTTTCTCAATGAGAAGTAGATGAGGATAAAAGATAAGAATTCGAAGAAGGTTTAATTGAATTGAGCAAGGCACAAGAAGAAATATGTAAAGTATACTTCTTGCGCAATATTGTTGATATGTTGATGTCTTGTTTTCATTAACTTTACCTAAATAGCTATCAATTTAAATGCTGATGAAAGACGGCTTGCCGTCGCTGGCCGAGTACATTTTCACGCCATCTATATGGATATTAGATTGTCGCCGATGTCGACAAATTAAATCAGAGGGGAATTCAAAACGTATTTATAGAGATTTCATGTAAATTCACTTCAGGGTCTCACGATTTAAAAAATTTAAAACAACCTAAGGTAATATATTACAATAATATAGAGTATAAGGCAATAATTTAGGATAATAAATTTACTCCTATTTTAAATAATAAAAGAATATTCAACAAAATCTACAATATACTGTCAAATTAAATTCTATCTCTTTTAAACATTTCCAACTACAATAAAAATAATTTAAAATGTTTTCATGTCGAAAAGGTTGGTCGCGAAAATTCAAAATAAAAATCTAAAGCAAAATAAAATAGCAGAAACTTTAAATAAACAGTGTTAATTGAAAATTGGTTCACGAGTTGGGATTATGCTCCTATGGAATCGAATCTCGATGCCGAAATCGAATTTGGCAGCTTATGGTTCGTTGATTCATTAGGCGGTGGCTGTTTTGATGTATCCTACAGCTTGCAACTCAATTATTATTGGTTTGCCGGAACCACCTACGCCTTTCAATGGAACTCATTCACGATTTCGTCAATTTTTGTCTGATGATTATTTTTGATGGAATTGGTATTTAATAACAGTTCACATTTACATTTTTCATAGATATTTAAAATCCTCTTTTCCTCTCGTCTTTCCTGTACAAGAGAGAATTGATAGGTATAGAAAGCAAAAGCGAGTGCCGGTGACGACAGAGATATGAAATGTCTTTTGCTTTTATGACGGCTCATCCCCTTTCTTTACATATGGGGCTTACTACATGCTATAACCATCGATAATGTCCCAATAGGCCCGCGCGAGGAACGACCCTCGCGATGATTCGAAACCCCTTAGATTCGGAGGCAGCATGACAAATAACTCTCACAGTGGCCCATTTCCCTTGGCCTCTTTCTTTCTCCCTTTCTCTCACCCTCTCTTTTACTGTCTCCTTTTCTCCTTCTCTCCTCGTATCATTTTTCTCTTTCTCTCTTTAGATTTTTCTACTTATGTTTCTCTCGCTTTCTCTGCTTCATCTCTCTTCGCGATTCTGCGATCATGCGACCACCAACCACCCTTCGTCCCTTCCTACAACCATCGTGTTATACATGGCCAGATCAGTTCCGGCAATTTTACATTCACGTCAGAGTACGGCTGATTTATTATAATGTTTGGCGTTCACCGCTCTCTTTTCGCTTTCTTTTTGCAATGTCCTCCCGTCACCCGCGACTCGCTGACGCGAATTGAGAATACTCTCCGGAGAGTACGACTACTCAAAATGTTCAATTGTTCAACGCGTAACGGCGACATTTTTCTCGACGCGATACCAATTGAAGCGGAATTCGCATATCCCGGAAATCTGAAGGGAATTGACTGTATTTATAAAATACTGCTATCCTTTCAAGACTGAAAGATATCGGTATTAAGTTGAAATAAGCTCCACTTTTAGGGATTCAGAAGAAAAATATTCTTTTAATGTATCATTTTCTAAAGCTTGTTAATTCTGTTAGTTATTCTCTGTAAGAAAACAGTGGTGGAATGAAATTGCTCGCTGAATTAACAAAAATATGATTGAAAAGTTCTGAACGTTCAAATGAACGAATTTTTGTATTGATTGTATTTGTAACTATAAAAAGTTTTTAAATATTGATTAATTTACATTGAAAATAATAAAGAATTAAATAAACTTGTAATCCAGATTGTTATTTTTAGTTGGCACAATATTTCTGGATAAAATATAATTTAAAAAAAATATTTCGTTCATTTGAACGTTCGAAACTTTATTCACATACAAAACTTTGGTGGACACAACCAAAAATTTTTGTTGCTTCTACAGCAACAAGTTTTATTATGCAAATTTCTATTAAAAATAAAACAAATATATAATATTATAATAATTGTGTGAGACTGACATAGACATTTTAGTTCTTTGTAATTTGCAAATAAACAATTCTTTGGAAGAGAATCGCAACTCTTGAAACATCTATTTCGTTTCACTGCTCTCGGTGGTAGGATGTTTCCGAAATATGGCTAGCATACTGCCATCTGAGCCACACTGCCTTCCGTAATATTATTTCAAATGGACTTGTTTCTCCTGAAATTAATGCACGTAAACAAGAGTATGTAATAAAAATAAAAGAGAAATAATATCCAGTGAATTAAATTAAAGTCATGCAACAGTTTATCATTAGGACAATCCAAAATAGTTATGAACGAAAGAAAATAATTCACATTAATAAAATCAAACGGTGAAACTTGAAACTATAATACAATATAAAATAATATAAAGGAACGAACATCCGAAACAATGAATCGAGTAAATAAGATTGACCGGAAGAGTGTCTGAAAATCGTAAACCTAAAACTCTTGACGATAAACAAGACAATTTTGCAGGAGGAAACCCCTAGGAATCCATAAATCCTGAAACTGCGTCCACCTTCGATTAAGAACAGCCATCTTGGATTAGCCGATTGCGGTCAAACGATTCAATGTCTCCCTCGACGAGCATCCTGATCACGTTTGTTGTTTCTTCTTTCCTACCTGTCTTGTCTCCTTCTTTTCCAACTCGAGGCGGAAATTGAAAGGGCGTGATTTCGATTGGCCGACCGCGACACGATGGTATCGGGACGATTCTATTTTCTCAACTTGAACAGTGTTTATGGCAAAGACGACTGTCGGAATCGAGTTTCGAAAATGGGATTTTATCCCTTACGACCCATCACCCATTCTCCGCGACGAACATCCGCTTCAGCTTTCAACCCCTTAGAATGTACTTCAAAACCGTATTTCGTCCTCTTACACCGCGGGGAATATTCTAAAGTTTCTTTTTCTCTTTTTAGATTTCGAGTTTGGAAGAAGGGGATGTACAAATTTCTAGAAAAAAGCAGTAATAGATTTTTACTTTGTGATGTTTTAAGATCGTGGCAAATATTGACAAACAACTATAGAGAGAAAGAGGCAAACTTATTAAACTTGGACAGATTATAATGAATGGTATAAAATGAATTTTGTTTTTAAAATACAATTTTATGGCATTTAGCATAATAATAAATGATTTGTGATCAGCACCTCCTTCTTTTTCTCTCAGAAGGCACAATATTTTGCGAAACGACCCGTTTTACGTCGATGCGTTTAACTTAGAATGTAAATGACAGTCGATGGTAACGACGGAGCCAATTCCAAGTCGAATTTAAAATGACACCACAGGGATGAAAGGGGAAGGAGAATGAGTATATGACGCAGAGGCATAAAATTTTATCGGCTAAATATCATATTTCGTTAAAAATGCCAGCATTTTCTTGGCAACTGCCGCAATAAAACGCTCTTTACGTGTTTCGTGAACAAAGTTCGGTTCCACCGACGAAACGTTTTTTCCATTTTAACATGAAAATAACGATATTACTTTTATTATACCCGGAATACCGAATATGTCCTGAGTATCGATTCAAACATATATAAAAATGAAGGAAAAATGGCCTCGGCTCTTTTTGGAAGCAAAGGAGGATTACTCTTGCTTTAGAACATCGGTGTAATTGGACTTTAGCCAGTTTGGTATTTTTCGATTCATATATGGAAGCATTTGTATCTTTTGTGTAATTTATGCGATAGAAATGAGCAAAGAAAGTTTCGATATTTAAATTTTATATTCGCTTAATTTAAGCGATACACTCTAAAGAGGTAAGATTTTTACAATCGTTTGATATTATTATGTCTTTCAAATTGAGACACAAATAAGCCGATTTCGTCTGCAAATATCACTAATTAGGATTCTGGAATTATTTAATTAGTGAGTTAATTATTTTCTGGTATTGATATGCGTAAGACAAGATTTCAAGGAAATGCGGCACTTTAGAAAGCAATTTTATTATTAAATAGAGCTCTAATTTAGAATCAGATTATAATTTTGTTACTCTTGCTGGTTATTAGATTACGTTTTTGTATAATTAAAAAAAATGTTGTCAGTGAAAGCATAAATTGGTTATTTTATTTATTAATTATCACTTTTAAAAATTGGCATGAAAGATACTTTGTATCAAATTGCTACTAGTTAAAACTAGTAGCAATTTAAGACTTATCAAATTGACATTTTAATATAGGCCAAATTCTACACATATTTTATTTATTGCATCAAATGTAACCAAATACCGTTATACACAGTAGGTGATCAGCAATTCCGCAGGTTTTTGCTTAGGAGCCGCATAGTCTTCGATCCCGGCTGCATTATTTTATTAGAATGAATTATTCATGTGTGTCACTTACACGGTATGCATAATGTGTGCTCTTTTATCACTCCACTGACGCGATTCCTTTGCCCTTGTCCTTTGGGCCCTTTCCCATGTTTCAAATTATCCGAAATGTCTTTTAAAACTTGTCCCAAAATGAGCAAAAACCATTAAACAAAGGATTAACATTTACTTTAGTAATTCGAAAATATCTGCAGATTTAAGATTCTGTTTGACCCGTAAATCAGATTTCAAAATATTTGTTTATTTGTACCAAAATTCGTATCGAATAGACAACTCTTCTTTTCTGAAAATAGTTTAGAGTAAAAAGATTTCAGTCAAAATAGTTTTTCCTGGTTTCTTGTGAACTACTTTCAGCAGGTGGTTTTGCAAAAAGGGAACATCATTTTTAACCCAAGTGGTACATGAAAGGGACGAAAATTTCTGATCTGAAAAAAATTCTTCGTTTCACTGCATTGATTTCGTTGCCTTCTGCCTTCAACCCGATTCTGGACGATGGTTGAATCTCACGGTGCGACAGCTCTCAGATGCGTTCACCAAGGAACGTGTCATCCCTCAACGTCAATCCACATGTGGTCATGGAAGCCAAGCGGCGACGATTTGAATGCGGCGAAAGGTTCGCGACATTCCGAGAGATCCGAAAAGTCCCGTCGGTTTTTCGACCACTTTTGGACCCTAACCCGATATGCCGCTCCGGATCCGGACCCAGGGCTCACTTAAAAGCCTGTTGCTTTTTATCCTAGCGTCGACGAGACAATTAAGGAGACGCGATTCACGGAAGCTTCTTCGAGAGATCCATTGCTGGATCTGGACGGGAGGTATCTTCGCAAAATGCGATCGTTTCTCGCCTCAACCCGTGAAAAGGAATCAGACTGACTTTATAGGTCCAACTCGAGACATTTCAGTTTTTGCTTCTGGAACCTTTTCTCCCGGGAGAATTTGGAATGCTTGAGTCTTTGTCTTCGGTTTGAAAGCGTTGAAATGTTAATGATTCAATTTTGAGGCTTGAAATAATTATAAAGGATTATTCGAATAATTATATTTAGTTCATGCAAAGATGTTTGGTTCCTTTTTGTTGAAATAATAGTCGAAACAAAAGTAAATACTTCAGTTTAAGAGTTATTATTTATTAGATTCACATATATGAAAGGCATTACACGTATTTAGTAAATGATGTCGTAGCGACGGTTGACACCAGACTGAAGTTTCTTAAAAAATATGAAGACCCTTAATGGTGTGTCCTCGACTGTATATCTGTGTGGGTGTTTATTATCGTTGTATTCCAACACTTTTATTCAGTTGCTCTTTAAATTCTATACATGATTCTCAAATAGAATAATAAATTAATTTAGTAAGAAATAAGTGATGGAATTTGTGCATGTTATTAAATAATCAATCAGCATAATCATATGCAGTATAAGAAGCAATGCCGATCCATTAAGCGCAATTTGAAAGATATTGAGCTTACGTTGAACGAGTCAGATTAGATCTTGTAGGAACTTGTAGGTATATAAGGATCCCATACTCCTGCATTTAGACCCGTTATAAATTATGCAATCGCTGGGGATAGGTCCAATTCAAACCAGAAGTCTAGAATAAATTCCAATTAGAGATCATGACACTTCGTATTCCTTTACATCTAAAAACTTTTATCAGTGTCACCCTAGGATGATGAGAAAAAAATATAGAAAGTTTTTCATAATATAATAATGATTCAATTCTGTATTTCTTTTCTCGTTTATTCAAATTGATTCTGTATAGGATATAATACACGAAAGAAACTAGTATTTATATGATTAATATAGTCTAGAGTGCGTGTAATCTATAAAGTGAAACGGGACTTGGATTCTCAGGAATAGTATCTCGATTTGTCAGTAATCTTCGAGGGTATTTACAGTATGTCGTGGAAAATGTGGAAATATTTCTACTGAGGAAGAAAAGCATGTAGCATGTACCATCGCCACCGTGAAGGATCAAAGGGAACCGTTTTGCTGGCGATGCAGGTTTTCTTTCCCACCGAAGGAGGTCGAAGACAAATGCCGTTTGCATCGAAGACGTTAAGAGCCAATGTAAACGGACGCTATTACCCGGATAGCTCGTGGCACGGCATACCTACCAGGGCCTCCTTTTCTGCCGCCCTCCGCAGTTTCTTCGTTGCGGAAATTCCAGCTTTTGCATATCAAGGCGCCGCCACCGTTTAGCTGCTATTCAGCCAATCTGTTTGGCTACCTTAATTCCCGCAGGAAACGGGAAGACTCTTGAATCGCCCTTACGGGACATCGATTACTCACGATCGACGCGATCAATGATGCAAAGTAGGTGTAAGGCTGATGTTACTCTTCCGCATTTACCGAGTTGGACTGCTTAATTTATACATTTGATTCTGGGTTACCATGCATCAACTGAATTCGAAAAACTGAATGAGTGAGACAGCAATTTCGTCAGAAGTCTTCGGGCCTCTTCAATTGTACGGTTACATCTCGTGATGGGAGATGTAAAGTTACTTAAAGTTTTTACTAAGGAAAGTGTATGGCAACTCAGAGTCATCCTCTTGATATGCATATATACACGATGAGTATAAGAATACAAGATTGTAAAGCAAGAAATATCATTTGAATGAAGCTAATTACTGATGATTTAATGAAGATCTTGAATGCATCATTTTGTATTTACGCCACTGATTTCTACGCCAGTGCTAACAAGCGAGCGTGCTCTCTGGTCTCGAGGACTTAGCTTCCGATCTGGCGAGAACTTGCCGTTGCTAATTGCTCGTTAAGAGCGAAAGAGGTGCTCTATCGCGTTACACCGGTTAGACACCATGTACTGATTGGAGAGATCTTGTAAACTCTTCAATACTGAAAGAATCGACGAAGCCTTTGCGTGACATTATTAGAAACGGTCATCCAATTTGCAGGATCAGCGCCAACACACACGCTCTTACTTAAAATTTATCCATTTATATCTAACAGATTAGTCTTAAAAGTAGCCTTCTTGGTTATACTAAGGAAGGGAAAGCACCTCCACGGATGAAGCGGTCACTGAATTACCATAAGGAGACAGGCGCTAGTGCCGGTTTAACTAAGTTGCAAGTTAGAACCAAGTTACGGTATTAGTGATGGTCGTTAGAGGCGTTAGTGGTAGCGCAAAAAATTACATAAACACTCGAGACTGATCTCAACATAGCGTGGGATTACGATCATTCTGATATATTATACAAAATTCAGTATATACTCTCCTTGGGCAGATAAATTAATGCTACGAATTTTCCGCCTTCGTTTTTTTTTTTTATCAGTTTTTGTTTTCTTTGAACAGGGGGTGGATTGCGTAACTTCTGTGAGAGTCCATTTTTCCAACAGCATATCTAAACAACATAGAGACACCTGAAACTGAAAGAAGTCTGAAGGACACTGGAGTTCACAATCGAGTGGATAATAAACGACACATCAGTCCGTATAACATAAATGCTTCTAGTCCAGAGAAACACTCATCTACTGTCGGATTGAATAAAACATGCATTTGATGTGTTATACGGTGCAACAAACGAGTGGCAGGATGTAAATAATCGGGCTTCCTCTTTTTCTTTCTTGCCGCCGCGCCATTTAAGCGGCAAATCTGGCCAGCGAGTGACTACGTAACGCCGAATATGGACCATGAGCCCATTCCGGGGTTCGCGGGGCTCCCGAAAACGAGAGAAGGAACATCACTAAAGTGTCAGCCGCATCACAATTCCGCGCTTGTTAGCAAGCGACCGCGCCTGCGGCCTTATACAAAAAGCGAAAGCGCTCCTCTCTTGGGCGAGTAGTGCGAACGCGCAGAAAAGCAAAAAAGTAAAAAAAGAAAAAAAAAGGAAAGAGGTTTTAGTCGCATCGCGGTGAGTACGCGCGCGGAACAACCGCACCAGGGAGAGATCAGTTGCTGGGAACAAGGAAAGGCCCATCGAGCTGGTTGCGTCTTGTGTATTCCTATCCATTCCGGAATAAAGCCAGGCGACCCTCTCTTCCATCTCACTCCGGATATGGCGCTCTCCCTATTTCGCTCTTTCTTCTTCACTCAGTTTCTTGTTCCATTTCTTCTTTCTCTTTTTCCTACCCTCATCCCTTCGCTCGTGCCCTCTCTGTCTTTGCTTTCTGGTGGAGAACGCAGAGGACTATAGGCGAATCTCAATCGTTCTTTGGTCAAAGCCGACAGCTCCTCGCTTCTCCGATGTTCCGATACAAATTACATGAAGAGGACACGAACGGAACGATGCGATGGACGAACGACGAACGTCGGCTTGGACGGCAAGACGAGGAAGACTCTTGTCATTGTCTTTGTCACTCCTTCTTTTGGGTGCACCCGGTCCAAGGAGAGTGGAAACTGATGTTATCATTAAAGTGACCCAAGTTTTTGCGACTTAATACTGCGTTTTTTATTTTATATTATTTTCTGATTTTGATTGCATTTTAGGATTTTATCTGCTGGGGTTGGGTTTTAACAATCGTTGGAATCATCGTATTTAGAATCGTCCTCTGTATGACTAGTAGAGTAAAAATATTGAAATAATTTAGAGGAATGTACGTAGGTAAACTGAGGGGAAAACCGGGACCTTTACGGTTAATGTTTTTTTAAAATTAGTAATGAGATATATTGAGGTGTTTATTTTTTTATTGTGAGACTCGAGGCATTATATGTTCGTATTCAAATACGATTATTATCAATGAAGCAATCGCGTGTATTTTAATTATATTTATGTGTTGCGAACATCACGATATGGTCCCGGTACTCACGGAAAAACTGAGAACCTATTCATTATGAAATACGAAATAAGTACCTAAGATTCTTCGAGTTTTTCACTAGGGAATTTGCGTTTTTCATGTTTATAACATTTGATCTACAATCTACTGCATAATATGTTAGAAGAAGCAAAGACCGAAGTTATTAGTGATCAGATTTGAAGAGGAAACATTCTTAATAGCACCACAATTGGTACCAAGTTCTCGAATTATTTAAGCTTGACCTTATTTGATCTATACATTTCTTGGGACTTGTACGAATGTGGCATTTAAATCTTTAACACGAAATAAGAGATAAATGGAAATGTAATCTGCTGAATGAGCAATACATACTAAAATAAACGTAATAGCAATTGCTGATCTCTAAGGCAAATTGGCATTTAACGAGATGATTATCAGGTTTTACCTTAGTAGGTACGTAAACTGCATTGGATTAACTGAATTGAAGTTGCCATTTAAAATTACTTATGAGTCATAAATGTGTTGTAAACATAGAGGTCATGTGTTATGGCAGGAATGAGGGCTCCATTACGTTTCTAAATACACTAATGAATTTTATGAAGTACAATGTTTAATACTCTAATGTTGATTAAATTTTTCACGTCTATTCTTACGATATTTTAAATAGAAACGACAAGTTACGATACGACGCTTAAAAATTCAAAGTCATCTGTTTTAGTTTTAAACAGTTTTTCTGTAACTTATGTATATTATAGCATGCGGATTTCTTAATTAATTGTTATTCAGTACAATTAGTTAAATATTTCTAAAGTATATCCTTAATGGAAATATTTTAGAAATCAATATGCATAATAAACAGAAAAACATGTTTAAGCCAATATTTAGTCGTCAGTGATTCAGAGCTAAATACTTTAAGAATTTAGAGCATAGCGCAAAGTAGTAAAACTTATTTATGAACAATGCCTTATTAAAATGAAATACACAGTTCGCTCATACAAATATACATGTGTATACCACATATACGTACACTACTTTATAAAATAAGAACTATTCTTTTCCACCTGCCTATTACTCACTCCGCTGTTTGTGTAGTGAAACCTCTCGGCGGTCCTTGATAAAATACACTTCCATCGAATAAGAACAGGCATTGGAGAATGTAAATATGCAATCACCATCACGACCGCCTCGTCTTATCGATTCGACAAACCACGACAGTTGTCGGTGCACTCGTATTTAATCCCATATTTAATTCTTGTCAAAGCGAACAGCATAATAATTACAGCAATCAGCGATACTTCGTCGAACACATCGGATATAAATCAGCTCGATTATTCAGTGAAGTAGATTTTATATGTGACAAAAAGCAACGATAAATAAAACTGAAAATATGCCTAAAAATGGAGAAAAGAGTACTTCACCTGCCAATTCGACGAAGAATCATCGACGAAGTATCATCGACGAAGGCGTTATTCTTTACGACGCCTAAAGGACATTCCACAACGTCCTCTGGTTCGTGCCCAGGCTTACAAAACACTCTTCTGCCGAGATTGATACATTTTTAATGCGCGAATGCAAGAAGGAGAAGAACAGAATGAGAAGGTAAAAGGGGCAAAGGATGCGTGGATTCCTGAAACGGCGCGAGGGATGGGTGAAGAAAAAAAATGAAATAAGAATAAAGATTTTAAAAAAAGTAAATAAAAAAAAACAGGAATCGAAAGTCGGAATCGCACCAGCCTCGTGGAGATCTCAGGAGGTGGGGGGGAACTAGCTGGATCGGATCACCTGAAATTCTGGAGATGTGACTTTTTATTCTGCTGGGGAGAGGAGGTGAAAGAATGAATGAGAGAGTGAAACGCGGAGAGAGAAAAAGAGGAAAAGGGACAAATAAAGAGAGCCGGATGAGTCGCCAACTGAATATCCAATTACAGGTGTTCTGATTCTAATTGATGGCAAAAGATCGAGCCTCGTAAAGCGATCTTGTTAACAGGACCAATTCTCGTATTTAATTAACCTTTCTCACACCCACTCAGAGTCTCATGCCCTTGGCTAAACCCATCCTAAATTCTCAAAACACTTTTTCATTAGACTAGGAAACGACTGGGAATTTATTATTATTGAGTATTCAGAATCCTTGAACTGATTATGTGTTTTATTTTTAATTCACTGTGCATTATTATTTTAATTCACGATGTGCATGCATCCAGACTGAAAACTACAATTTTAAAATGATTAAAAATTGAAAAATCTTTAAGCGTAAATGATGGCAATTCATCTCGTAAAGTATACAGATGGAAGATTACCTCGGAGCAAATAGCTAGATATGTTCTCATAGAGAACCTATTCAAGTGAATCCTTTGATGTACGTTCGGAACATTAATTTTCAAATGCCATATTAAATAATAAATCACATTAAGTGCACGTAATTCTTGGAGTATACGGTATTATAAAATATACGTATTAGCAAATGGTTGGCAAAGATCCAATCCAATTTATTGAAATGCTAAATATGAAAGTGATAGCCACAATCCTGCGGATCAATAAGGCGAACGTGACGGGCAGTAAAGTTATGGTTGCGAAAGAGTTAATTTTAAAGAACTCGTGGTACCCCTTGTCACTCACGATAGTTAAGTTTATATCACTGCGGTAATTCAAACGAATAGTAGCTATACAAATAATCCACATATATAAATTTCATGTTGCTTACAAAAGTATTTGTAAATGGAAAAATATATGGGGTAATATATTTAAATGGTACCAAAGTAAAATAATATTCTCCATAAATTTATTTTTAATTAAAGCTATCGTGATTAGACAAGGGTTTTTAGTTCAGGTGTAAATTTTTTCTCAGTTAAATAATTATCATCGATATTTTTTATTGCGTCTGAGTTTTGAGTAAAGGAATTCCAAGCAAATAAATGTTTACTGAAAGATTTTTCGGATGTAAAACGAAGCTGACAGCGTCGCAATTTTCTAGTGAAATTTATTGTGAACCATGAGAGATAAACGTATGATACGTCCTTGCCGAAGAATCTCGCGAAAGGCTTGGTTGAAGAGATTTATAAAAGTAACGATCTAGTACAGGTTACAGGTGGATAACTGTTGTCGGCAATAAACTCGATCCCCGATCAATTTTACATGGAAGTCATGCAACTAGCGAAGAGAGCACATCATGGAATACGAATGACTATTGTTCATTCGTCGGGTAGTTTAATAGACTTCTCTATATTGTGAATTTACTACACAGAGTGCATTTGACGACTTAACGAGTTTACGATATTCAAGAAATCAGAATATATAGAGCGAAGAATACAAACGTTTTATATATTTGAAGAAACAGTTATTAAATGGAAATAAGTGTAAAGTGTGTCGTATTTGTGTCGTGAGATTATCAAAGAAAGAAGTGTACTTACTTAAAAACCTTGGAATTATCATTAGATTTTTTTTCAAGGATTTTAATAGACACTCTCTTGCAGTAATAATTCTTAAAATATGTCAATATATGAAAGATTTTAACTTTGCAGTCAAGAACGCAAAAAAGACGGTCGTAAAAAAAAGACATAAACGACTAATAGGGTTTGTAGCACACTAAGTATAGTTGAGCAGTAACAAAGAAATTAGGCTGGCAATAAACTAAACGTTTCTTTGTCTGAAAATAGCTGTAGATAATTGTCTTGAAATGTATATCTGCAAATGATCTGAGAAGCAGATGGTGGCTAATGGGTTCGAAACCGCTGGTAGTGTAACTCTTTTATTTTTCTATTCACATTTTGTTGCGTTTGAAAATGTAAAAGGATTAGTTAAAATCCAAGGAAGTAAGAAGTTGCACCTGTTAAGAGGAACTAGAGTAGCATCTACCGCGAGAGTAAGATTACCCGACATGTATATAGAAGGCCTCCACTTAAGGCTGACTGATCGCTGGAGGCGAAGTAAGACTTTTCAGGCGGGAACGAGTCAATTAAGGGCCGTTGAAATGGCGCTGGCTAATCGACCCGCGAGAAACAGAGGGGCGCCGCCTGAATAAGCGGCGGACCAATTATATTGCGTTTAAAATTAATTATTAGATCGACCAGAGATAAATCGATGCTTGGAAAGATGAGAGAAAACGGGTGAGTGACGAGGGGTGACCCGATCGTTTTGGAAACAAAAGGGCTCGTATACCTCCCCCTTATCTTTCAGTAGTATCAGTCAGCCGTTGATCGCCAATAATTATTATTCTCTTAAATTAATCCTGCTATCCCCGTCACCGACCTGCCTATTACGGTCATCCAACTGGTTTTCCCTTTTCTGGCACGACCACTCTGAATTTTAAAGAGACAGCGCCGAAACGATGAGCGAATATCTCCTCGCGGTAACCGCAGACGCAAAAGTCACCAGACGTCTCAGATGAGATCTTGAGTCTTTGTGCTCTCGAAAACCACTTTTCTGGATTTCAATGACTAACCAAATCAATAGGAAGAAAAGAATCTGCAATTCTTATTTTGTATTTCTTTTATCGGGGATGGTGGGTTTAGTGGGTATAGTAAAGTCGTTGAGAAATGGATATAATAATTATTAGATTATTGTTAATTAGGTGATGAAGTAACATTAACTAACGCTTGTGATTAGAATAGATGACGCGTTTCGTTTGATTTATTAATGGACAACGCCAAAATATTTAGGGGTCAGCTAATAAGCGCCAACTAGAATCTCGACCGGTTCAATTAGAATCAGTAGCCATGATCATCATCGAGACCAGCTGGTCAACGCAGAAACGGAACCGGTTTTTGATACACAAATAAGTGGATAAATGGCTATTGGCTGCTAGAGTTAATACAATAAAATTGATGCAAATCACATCTATTTAAAAAAACTGATGATTAATCCGCAATCTTTAAGTATGGTCCTTTAAAGTTTGATTATGACTGGTGTTTGTTTGGTGCCATTTGACATGACGCTGCAATATGTATTCTCAGAGGGCTGCGGATTATCCGGATTACAGATACCGAAGGAAAGATCTACTCGATAATCTGTTAGTCCAAAGATTGGGCAGGTTGCACTCGTAATTATATTCGAACACGCCCATGGACATTATGTATGAATGAATAGTTACTTTTTGTTGTTTTGTCTTCAAAGAAGAATATTTAAAAAATGGGGAGATCATACATAGACTCTTAATGTGAGTGCGAATTCTCAGCAGTGTTTTTCTCCCAATTTTGGAATAAGAATGACGCTTCTAGAGTCGCGAATTGTCAAAATAAACTCCGTGGCAAAACGAGTCTGATGGATTGCTTTCTCGAAACGTTTGTGGTACCACAACCTTCGTGCAAAGATTTTGAGATTAAAGGACTTGGACCACCCATTTTTTTCGAGATGAAGAAGCACAAAAAGAGGAACCAGAAACGGAATCCCTTGAGATTTCTAACTTTTAGCTTTTAGACTGAAGAATAAGAGATACAAATAGAAGGAAAAAAAAGGAGAGAGAAAAGTTCTTTGACCTATTGGCTTTGCTTTCGAAGCTAATGTATTATCTTCCATCGATGCGTTAACTACCGAAAATCTATCCCTCCTCTTATGGACACCAACTAAAGACTCCCTCGGAATTGGCTTAAGGAAATCCCACCGGTTGGTCTCCCACGAATAATCCAATTCCTTAACAACAATTAGTGGCTAATCCTCAACTAGCAGGCGGCTACATTCAAGGCTTTTAAGCTTCTTCACACTAGCCGGCAAATGAATTAACAGAGGCTCATAATCTTTAGTCATTGTCTCTTGATTGACGCTGGGCAATAGATTTATGACTTGCTGGAAAGCGCCTGATGGAATATTCGCAATGACAATAGACAGCTGACGAGTTATCATTATTGTATAATGTGGCTACGCCCATCGATTTAGGTACTTGGGAATAGTGAAAAGAAAAGGGTCTTCATTATATGAATGGCTAAATAAATTGTTCATGCTTTGATGCGTCTTAGGTTTCAAAAACAAAGTAGTGTTTATTTTTAAGATTACTAGTTGATATATGAATTAATCTTTTTTAATAGGATTTACACTTACATATGCTACATTTCCATAAAGAAAAAAAACCTATGAAAAATTCCAATAGGTTATTAAGTTCGATTTTGAAAATGGGAAATAGGCTTAATATCGATTAAAGAATGCTCGAGAAATAATAAAGATAGAGGGAGAAGAATTCTATTGAGAGGCTTAACTAGTATCGATCGATCATGTCAAGGCTTGTGGTACCATAGAGATCGAGGTTCTACAAACTCGAACCATTTAACAGGTCGTGGTCCTTCGAGATGATTAACGGCTCACTAAAGATAATTAAGTGATGATCGATCTTTCTTAACGGTCCAATACGTCGGCCCGGCGTCCCTTTCAGAAAAATTCCAGATGTAGATACACCAGAAGAAGAAACAATCCGAAAACACTTGGTGAAATTCCTCATCCGTCAGCGTCTTTAACGAACGACAAATAACAATAACAATTAACGGCGTACAGCGAGAGTTTATATCCAGTTGTGAGATAATTCAGCGTGACGCTGATATATAGCATGTCCCACACATTATGGCCTACTGGTAATCTCAACGGGGTGTATACTATACACTCCCAAGCCAGAAAGAGAAATAATGTAATCAACAGCTGAAATAAAGCGCAGAAGGACAAATATTCAAATATCTACTGTAATAAAGGGAAGGGGCACTGAGAACCTTAAAAGAGATGAAATTAACAAGTGTAGCAACTCGCGAATACATGGATTTCTATAATCTGTTATTTATCATATACAAAGTATTGAATTTATAAAACTCTTGATTGTGTAATCGAAGATCAATCTTCGTTTCAGTAGCGCGTGTTCTTTTAAATTAAGAAGCGTGGGATACACTGTTAATAATCACAATAAGTTGATGTAAAAGTTGTATCGCAGACATGATTATGAAAGTCGAGAATCATCAGACATTAACTGCAGTGGCAAGTGAGAAATCAATCCCTTCGCTCTCCATCGCCTCTAGATAAGCAAATAGTTATAAACATACAAGATTGTATATTACAGCTGTCCACCTTACGTCGATAAGCACACCGATTATCGTAATGATTTTCTTCATCAGCATCAATCCTTTCACATATAAATATCATGTAATTACATCCACAAGAATTAAAATATTACGCAGACTCTCGAATTATGAATGTATGTACTCCATCAGAGAGTTACGATTCGAACTTATTGTGTGATTTTATGGATTGTAAATTAGACGTTTCTGAATAAGTTAGTATGTGCACGGAGGTGGTATTGGTTCAGCTTCAGTGAAATAGCACAAGTCAATCATTCTTTGTAAGTTTGAGTAATTATTGTTACTTTCTTCAGTTTTCGATTACTGGTATATAATTTCTGCAGACTGTGGTGTGGTGCACTTTCTGCGCTTTGTTTGACATAATGAGAATTGTAAAATGTCGGTGGTAATTATTTATATATAAAGTTTTTACTTTGCTTTGCTTTTGCTACTGTCATGTAAGTGAAAACCTGAAAAGAAGCTGACGGCTTACGGGGTGCGGAAGTTTTAACAAATATTATGTTAGAGAGGAGAATAAATAATTACTTCTGGTTATGCTCTGTGGGTATAAACTCGCAATTATCAAGTCTGAAACAGTAATTTTAATTTTTTGAGAATTTATGCGAATTTGTTACGTATAATTATTTTATGAGTACATATATGACACCTCCCCTTGTGTACACAAAGCGTGTAACGAAACTGATGATGAGAGAAGATTTATATAAATAATGTCCATGTCAATTTCAAGTACATTTCCCGATTTTAGATTATTAGGAATCTTATATAAACTTTAGAACCACTTCTCGTGGTTTGTATCAATTTGATTTATCCTCTATTGAAATGAATTCTGTTGGAAGATGAAAGTAGCTGAAAACATGATTCTCTTACACGAGGAGGAAATGTTAACAAGTTGCGAAATTGTAAAGATGTAACGCGGATGTAAAATTAAGAGGCGCGAGTGGATGTACCAAAAGAAGAAGCGTATGGAATCCGGCGCCATAGTCATAAAAATCACCCTCATTAATACCGGGCGGATTTCATAAATCTTGAGTAATAAGTTTTTACGCATTGGTTATGGCGCATAATGGCGGCTTAATTGTGGGCCAGTAGGCTCTTTCTTTCTCCCTTCCTCGTTTAGTCTCTCACCCGCTCTATGGCCGTATACATCGTAAATACATAAATACTAACACACGGCAGGGCACCAATGAAGCACACGCGTGAATACATAAATGCATAAATATCGCTTCTATGCTATATATGAGGTTCAAAGAGAGGTGAGCAAGAGAGATGAAATAAGAGAAAAGGGGAGAGAAAGAGAGAAGGAAAGCCAGAACCAATGCATGTCGTATGGTAATATTCCTTGGTGTTAGCAGGGCCTTACAATATTATTTGTCTGCATTAAATCGCATGAACGATCGTTCCAACATTGCTTTTCACGGTGCTCAATTCTTCATTTCCGTTTTACTGATATTGCTTCTTTGAATGTTGGATAAAGTCGAATAAAATGACTCTTCTCAGGTGACTTTAAGATTGGATCATCCCAAGTTGACTTGATTTGTAATTGACAATAATCTGAAGAATGACTTTTGTTGGTTGATTGCGAGAAATCAAATTTTATTTGTGCGTGAAGTTGTTAATATGGTGTGCAATTGTTGTGAAAAGGATGAGAACCGCTGGAAAGCGTTTCGTTTAGCGTTAACCCAGAGGCAACTTAACTTGGCCGCAGAGTAATAAAATTATCATTTCGCTTCCAGGCGATTGCCGCCATTCGTTAAATCAACATAGGAACAGGAACAAGTATGACGAGCCTGATCGGCAATTTACTCAAGAGGAGACGAACTGGACTCGACTAACGATTCCGTTTAAACAGATTGTAATCTAGTTCACCACTTGGAATCCAATGAAACCTTCAGTGTGAAATGGCATATCGGACGAGTCGTTTTTTTACAAGAAAGTTATTAGTTCTAATTAAATTTGTATAATTGATGAGAGTGGACGGTAATTACGATTTCAGACTTGCAAGGGGTGTGATAGACGATGATTATAATTTTAGAGTTATAAATTTCAGATTGTGAATGGGAGAGAAGATCGAAATAGGTACTTAAATCTAAGTCATTTTGTTTATGGGTAATAATTCGAATTCAATATTCAAATGTATTTTGTATTATGAGGTTGTGGTAATAGTACTAAGGGTAGCTTCTTTATAGGGTCAAACGCTGTTTAAAAGAAAAACTAACATTCTTTTTTGAACCACGGTTTTATTCAAGAAGCATAATCCTCTCGTCTCTTTCCGTGAAGGAAAGAAATGTTTTTCGTGTATGGCAAGAAAAGAAGATAGACGTATATTTCTTATAATGTTTGAAATAACTTAATAGAGTTCCAAGAACAAAATCTTTGGTCCTGGTTTCCTCACTCTATCCAAATTGGTAGGCTGAGTTGAATGGACGTCACGTGGCTTCCCGGACACGACATCATTAGATTCCTCTTAGGATACAATATCTCACTCGTAATACCTGCGAAGCATTCCTCATATCCGTATGAGGTGATAAGTATCTCCACGATATATCAACTAAACAAACAGTTTATATCGCCACGGATGGGGCCGAGAGAAGGAGAAGGGTTTAGCGGATTGCTGGTTACAACTGAAGGGGTGAGAGAAGGATGCCAACATATCCGAGCATAGAAACATGGCATTTGGATTGTGGGGTCCGGCAAGAGAGACATCCATCGCTGCCGCAGGGGGTCCACCGAGTAATTGTCTGCCAGACACCGGCCAATCCAGGACCAGCTTGCCCCTAGGTTAACGCCAGACCAAATCCGAACCAGCAGTTCTCATCCTTATTTTATATCACACCTCAATTTTCTGCGTTATTTAGATTTATCGTCACTTATTACTACTTCTGTAATTGTACTGGAAGGAAGTTTTGCAATACACGAAATTTATAGAAACTCTTACTGTGGTTGTGGCGTTAAAAAGAGAGACCGTGATTAGGTGGGGGAAGCGGAAAGTCGTTATGAACAGTATTTTGAAAAATGGCTCCTGTAGGAATTAAATTGTTTTCAATTTAATACTTATCTTTCATTATGAGGATATTATAATTGAATTCAAATAAGTCTCCAATTATGTTGATAATGACTTGAGTTAATCTTATCTCCAAACAATTTTTAAAAGAAGCGGTTGAATCTTTATTTTTCATCTTTAATGTATTTTTTTCTTCGTTTTTAGTTAGACAAAACGAAAGCGAAATATGCTGGCATTAATGCACGTATTAAACAAAATTACAGCATTTTTAACGACGTGCCACCACGGTCAATTGGTATGAGTATGTAAAATAGGGGTCCAGGTCATACAGTGTTTCGTTTGGGGTATTTTAATGGTGTTATAATGTATGTATGTTTTACCACCACTGATGAAGAGTATTTTCGTGTCCGTGAAACCCATACTCCTTGGGGCACGGACGCCTTGAACGAGTTCAAGCCAGCATGGGGCCTCTTCGATATATTCAATCACGAAATTATCACTTCTGTATGGCCTACGGCATCAGGAACAGTGCCGTATTCCTCATTTCTTAGACCAGAGGTCGTTTTTTCAGAATCTTAATGAAGTTTTCGGCTAATGAGAGTAATTAAGTATACTCACGCGTCAATAATTATACGAGGCACGTTATATGAAGAAAAAAACATATAGTTTGAATAAGTATATTTTCAGTTAGGATATTTTTAATCACAGAGGAGTATATGAATTCAATTATGAAAAACTTTATGTGGGCATAAATCCTGTAAAAGTATTCAAAAAACTTAAAAAAAAGTAATGTTTTCCCGTGCAATATGCAATTTACATGGGGAACTTTTAAGTCAAAATAGGCATGTGTTAAAATCAATATTAAAAAAAAGAGGACGTTAATTTTTTTGGATTTCGAGTCGAATTGGGGGGATTGAGACTCACTAGCATCAAAAAAATGTTTGCCATGCATCTTTAGATCACTCAAACTGAGTGATACAGGGACAGGTTGTTTGATGCCCAGATTACAAATACAAAAGTTATTTATTTGGTTGCTATACAATTTTTCTTCCAAACAATTACTTATTTTTATCTTCATAATTGTAGATAGTGACAGTATTTGTTGTTTGTTTTTTTAAATAATGGACATTTATCTTTTCTTTGTATTTGGAAGAAGGACCGAAAATTGAGGTATCTTCTGGAAAGCCGATGGATAAATGACGTGTTGTATCGGGAACAAGTAATCAAGAAAATAAAGTTTCTGTTGCTCTCTGCGGGAGGTAGAGGCGGTCGACTTGGCAGGTGGAAAAAGTTTTACACCTCCTTTTCTCGGTCACATTAGCATAAATATGTGGATGCTCTTACTAGGTATAATGATGGGTATGAATCTGTAAAACGAATACCATACTCGAGGGAATTTATGGTGCCGGGAGTAACCAACCGCTTTATTAATACGTGGTGCTTGCATTAGTATACTTAAGCATGACGAATGATCGCGTTGTAAAGAATATTTCGGTAGCAGAGCGGATTTCAAATTTACACGCGATATAATTTTGTCTGCTGAAAAGTGATTGGATCTTTGATTGTCAAGACAGCTATTTCAAAACTCAGAACACTGAAATATTAGATATCAATTAGTAAAGCAAAGAAAAAGTAAAGAGATAATTGTATAAATTCTAAAGGTCGGATTCTTTTCATTTTTATTGCATAACTGAATATATAATTTAAGATTTACTTAAATTTCTAACAATTTTATTTATTGCGTAATTTAGATGCAATAGAGAAATCGCAATGTTAATGTTATTTTAATCTCTCTCAATGATTCCCAACATAAAATAATAATCGAATGTAATTTCAGGATTCCCATGTAATTCGAATCTATTACTCTAACTTCTAATCGTTACCACATTCTATTCAGCTTCTAAGCTGCACGATTATTGGATAATAATCTCGAAAGGGGTCACATAAATCAAAGTCAGATTTGAAATATAAACAATTACATGCAGAGTACATTAAATTATATAATACACACGACGAAGTATCGCTAACTTGTGTAATTTTATAATACGATTATTCGTACATAAACACGAACAAGCACATTTAATGCACTTATAATCGCTTGAATTACATTCGCGGCGCTATTTACGTGAAGAACTTTTTAGCAATCTCGTGTTAGAAACTTTTTCTGCTGGTCAAACATGCCCGAGCACGTTAGATTGATAGAGTAATCGGTTTTTAATATAATTTGATGTCTTTACTCAGAGGTTTGAATGGACAATTTACGTTGGAAATTTAGGGCAACTAAAAACATCATTCCTTAAATATTATGTAAAATATATACAGTGATAATTGAAAAACAATATAAAAATCATTATAAAACAGGAATTTCCAGTTGGGAACCTCTAACACAGTTGATTTTAGATTTTTCGAGTTTCGTAGCCCTGGGCAGAAACCCTTATATCTTAAGTTGGTGCAGGTCCGTCTGTTTGTGCTTCACTGATATTGGGTTGCAATTTTACATGAATATTTATTAGAACTAGAGTATTCAAAGAAATAAATTTGGAACCCGAAAAGTGTTGCGAGAATAACGTCCTAGCAACCACCATTATTGGAAGGATTGTTATTGACCACTGCTTGGTGTTTATACACGAAATAAACGACACCAAATGTTGTTTACATTTCACTGTAGAAATTCACGATCAAATTGATTTCTACACACTGAATTACTTGAAATTTCCAAATACCCAAAAGAATACAAATAAAAATAATTTCACAAGGCAGAGATTGATGCTTAAACGGAAGGAATCGTGTAGCTTAAGCGGACCACGTAATAAACTCGGTCTGGACTGGTTAGGCCGATGAATATTATCGACAATAAAAGTTCACTAAATCAAATTTCTTCTCCCGAGTTTCTCAATTTCTTATACTCGAGCTCACACACGCGAGCTTGAATTTTATAAGGCCTGAAGCACAGTGAAGGAAGTAAGCAATCCCTAAAAAATAAATAATTATCCAATGAAGTGCCAAGGGAGTTGCAATCTCAGATTTACATTTATCAAGAGTTGTAGGGTCATTTTTTAACGGATACGACTCATTTTCCGGATTTGGGGTTTTGTTTATCACTTTCAAGCCCCGGTGCATTTTTTGTCATTATTTATACCTCCGGCTGTGTCGTCGCCTTAAGGATGCTGCATATTCGTCCCGCGGGATAGGGTGTCCGGTGTATTCGCGAGATGCCCGCTCACATTGGCGAATGTTACTTTGTTACTTTGGCGTGAAAACGCTGTAAATTTCATCCCATAAAACCGGCGAGTTTAGTGGCTACAAATTTGACCGGTGGGTCCCGGTTTAATCCCTCCGATGTAGACTGCATGGAAGTATCCCAAGCCATGGCTACTTTAATGAGGTACGAAGTTTGAATTATGCACCCCTTCTGTGCTCGACCCCACCCTCCTCATTTCGCGTCTCTTCTCCTCACCTTTTCTTCACAAAACTTTAGTTCTCGTCTCTTCTTTCGTAACTTCTCTCTTACTTCCTTTCCTTTCTTCTTCGTTCTTTCCTTCTTCCTTCTTTCATGCTTATTCCTTTTTTTCCTTACCTCCTTTTCTTTCTTTACCTCTTTTTCTTTCCTTTCCATCCTTTCATCCTACCTTCTTTCTCAGCTTCTCTTGTATTTCGCTTTCCTCTTATTCTCAAAAGTTAACTTCTTTTTTCTCGCAGTGTTTCTCTCGTTCTTCTTCCTTCATTTTTACTGTGCCCCCCAAACGATATTGCCCCGGGTATCGACTTTTGCACACGGTTTATGGATGCATCACCGTATCGTCCGTATGTTTATGATTCCGGATACGAATACGTATGCTGAAGGAGCCTTGAGCTTGTACATAATTATTACCCGTTAAATTGCTCCTGAACACTGTGTTACGGAAAAAACAATTGCAAAGGGGTTAGATGGTAGCTGTTCCAGTAGTACTTAAAATCTTCGAAAAAGAGCAGACCGCAATGCATTTTTAACCTCTTCATGAACAAGAAGACCTTTCTACAAAAGACTGGCACCATTCATCTTTCAACTTTTTGAAGATCCAATTTTAATTATTAATTTAAATTTTCTGGGCCAGAAAAAAAGTGTAAATTGGAAAAAGAACAATATGTGGCGTGGAATGAAGAAAGGTGTTTATTGACCGGATTCATGATCTTAACTCTCTTAATTATGAAAATATAAATTCCACGCCACATATACAGGTATTGTCGATCTCTTGATGATCAAGATGAAAATTTCAATATCCTTAAACATCTCTATTTATCTCTAGCTTTTTGAATAACATTGAATTCTTCTTAAGGAAAGAAATATATCTATGAATGGATAGATTATCCTAATTGTACATAAATCAGTTGAAAATGAAAAATTTGACGTTGCAAAAATGGAGGCTGGAACCAGGCGCTAATCGTATTGAAATGCATGCAAGTTATACTACGGCCATTTACCGGTTAGTTCTCGGACGAGGTCTTCGGGTCTCCGGGGTTAGGTTACCTTGTTAGTTCTGGCTGCCTCCATTGGCGTGTGCCCTCTGGCCAAACTGGGCTCGCAACGAATTGGTTCCTAATGTAAATAACAATCCGTATTTCCAACGCACGAATATGCAGAAGTCCTGCTTTGAAAACCAACTAATGTCACCCTACGGTAATAAATAATAAACAGGTTTTCCGATGATTATAAATCTACTCCTTTTCTGGCAACACGGAAAAAAATATTAATTTAAAAACTCGGAGACTTTGTCTTATCATAGAAACAATTAAGAAAAAGTCATACATTAAAACATTATACAATCTGGTCATCGTTCAATACTTAATTGTATTTGGCACTCGGAATTCTTTAACATCAAACCTTAATCGAGGACACGAAAAAATCTTGTTGAATTAAATTTACTTATAAATGAGTATCATATTCCTTTATTTAAATTCTTCTTTAATTTTTTATTTATTTGTAGAACATGCGATTAGAACCATTTCAATCTCCAATATATAGCCTATGATGAAATATGACACAAAATATTATCAATTAAGATAATATCGAGTCGAATACTGAGGCTTTCTTGGGATACCTCTTCTAGATTAAATTGTAATCCAAAAAAAGAGAATCGCTTCATTACCTTTCAATTCATTAGTAGATTACTAGATTTCGGGTCAGAACATTAAGCACGCCTTCAAGTTCTTTTTTTATATATATATATATAATAATTAATTACATTGATCATTAATTCATCAAGAGTTAAAAAATGAAAGAAAATTCGTTCTTTTACTTTAATTTGAAAGGTAGGACCAGCATTTGGTGAGGTCTAAAGTGGAACGTACCCTGTTGTAATCGAGAACGAAGGTCCTGTAAATGCGGGGCCCGTGTTGGCAGAGGGACCAGCTAATGTGTCGACCGAAATATTTATGATGATTGTTTATGGACCGTACGTATATTAGCGCGTTCATCATGCTGATCGTTTCGTTCGTTCGTTCCTTCGGACTGGCTGGTTAAACACCTCACGGTCGATCCTTTTATATATATCTTCGTATCCTCGTCAGTGGGAACAGGTCATCCTCTTTCTTGGGGAAATCATCTTGCCCAGTGGACCGACGAATACGTCTCTAAAACACTGAAATGAGACGTCTCTTTAGTATTTTGTTTTCAAGCAAATCTTTCTTTCATTTCTAAGCATCCAGAACTTGCTTCTAGTTGAGAGTAACAAGTATTGTAAGAACAAGAATTTATGGATATATTTATTTATGGTGTTCTCCATAAATTCTCGTCCTGCAAAATAAGTTATGGAAATGGCATAGAGGAAATCATTTTCACAAATCATCGCAGGAAATTAGAATAATATGCCAGATGTAAATTTGTTTCTTGTTTATGCAATACATATAGATAGTTTATTTCGAATTTGCACAAAGTAGTAATAAATTACCGATATAGTACCGTCTGTAAAGTTTGCGATAAGATTTTTCAGTTTGAATAGAATTTGAGACATTGAATAAAATCTGATATTTTCTTTTTACTATTATAAAGGTGTTAATTTTTATTCAAATTCATCTTTGAGTTGAAAAATAATAGTCTAACAGCTGAATCTCGAGGCAGGTGTGACTGCAGGCAGTATTTCTTTATATCGGAAGTATTTTCCTTGTTTATACGTGGAATATGAGAATAAATCGTGATTAAAGTCAATTTACATCGCGAAAGACTCGTTCAGCATGGGGCTTTGGAAAAAGATTGGCCATGTTGATACCTCGGGCACGCTGAGTCGTAAATTTGACTTTGTACGACGTTTCAAAATCCCCCTCCCATTCATCCGGCACCGTTTGCCCCGTCAAGAAAAAAATACCCCGTGCCATCGTTTCGAAGGAACCGTAGAATCTTCAGGGTACAAAGCCATCACACGGTGTCAGCCCGCATTCGAAACTCGTAAAACGACCACTTGCGAGACGGGCCTTCAAAAAATAAATTTCATCTCGGAAAGATCGATTTCTTCTGAAATAGTAAATGGAAATCGGAGAGGTGTAAATTCTTTCTGCAATGAATTACTTCCTGTGGGAGCTTGCGTACAGGTTGAAATAAGAGATAGATTATTAGTTATTGAAACTTTTTTTTTACTGGATAATTTTGAAGTGCATACAGTGAAGATCGACCGGGTACCTGGATTGTATTTGCTAGCTAAATCTTCAGCACTAATGTAGGAAAATAAAATAACGGAACTCCGAAAAGAGAGAATATTTTGAGAGTTATTTTAACGAAATATTATTTTAATTTACTATAATTTGATATCTAATCTAAAATATTAATAATTATAACAGGTAGTCACCACACTTCCATTCAATTAAATTACCTTCAAATTCCGAGAAATCAATTAGATTTAATTAGATTCACTCGAATTTAGTTGTATCTTTAAATTGGGACGGTTATCTAAACCTTATATGTCTGTATGGGCATATGAAATTGTTTAGGCCTTCACGTCCAATTACCGAAGTTAAGCAACGACTTGCTTGTTTATACTCGGATGGGGGGTCACGTACCTGATGGATTGAATTTGTCAGCTGTTGCTGCTTTCATCTTCAAATTAATACTTTATATTTGAGGTTTTGTAGTGATGTTTGTCTGATTTTTTTATCGTTTCCATTGTTTATAATTTTAACAGTAAATTCTTCTGCTTCAGCTCATTCAAAGTTTCTTTATATTATAACAAAAAATGCATAATTGAGTTAATGATTTTGCAGACAGACGCGAACCGTTTAGTTCCCATTAGAGAATCATCTTCGTCGTTGTCACACTTCACACCTCGGGGGGTTGGAAGATCGTGACTGGAAGACCCCAGGGTTCCCTGGGAATGTCTGAGGAGTGAATCCCTACTCGAATCCACTCCACTCCACGGGGGGATGGAAAACGGTCAGACTGGGCATTGTTCCGGCGTTAAACCGGCACTAACTCAGATGAGATTCATCCGCCTCCACTTTCTGAAGTAGAGACCTGCTCCTCTTCTCCTTCCCGGAACCCGGATGACTGATGGCGAAATTAGGCATGTTTCGGACCTCGTGAAGAAGAGGTTACCAGGACGATGAAGGTGCACGCCGCTGTCAGAGCGCCCTGAAGCTACTCTCAGACCAATTCACGAAGAATTATGAACTAGTCTTTAAGTAAACGTCGTTGCTGCTGTTTAGTTCCTTTATTGGATCTCACATGACCTTTTCTTCTCTTGATTTACTTGATGACTGATCGAAAATGACAACTGACTTCTCTTAAGAACCTCTCTGAATTCCTTGACTTTTTAAGAGATGTTTTTAGTTATTCCTAGAACGAATTTTATATTTAGGAAATTGTATTAGTGATCTTGATTGAAGATTTATTGAACTTCTATTTAGTAATTTTGTCATTCTTCTTCATTAGGATAGGCCAAAAAGAATGTTGACAGTAAGAAAGTAAACATTTTTGATTGATATCTTATCAAAAAACGTTTCATTTTATCAAATTTCTAATATTAGTTTCGTGGATTCTAAAGTCTTTAAAAATGAAGAAAAGCTTCAATTTTATTTACTTTTTTTTTTTTTTTTGACAATTTTAGTGGATTTAAGTAGTTTTTCGAATTAGATTTTGCATGTTTATCATTTTTATGGAGCTCAAATTTGCATGATAAGCTACTTCTAGCATACAAACTTTTTAGGCTCAGCTGAGGCCTTTTGAAATTCAAAACATTTTTTTTTCGCACGCTATCCTCTTTATAAAGCAAAACACATTTTTATCAGGCACTTATTGAAAGGATCTCGGAATGATAAACCATACCCGCTTCATTTGAAAAAGGTTTATTTCCTTCAGGTTATGTACTTATGTATCATATCTTTTCCTCATCACAATAGCACTGTTCTAGGAAAGACGCAATTGTCATAAACTGAAAATCGTCTGTGATCTGCCGAAAGCAGTATTCAAAGCGAAAGATTTTAGAACGATATTGGCATTTTATACAATCAGGGGCGAGTCACTTTGACGAATCTTAAGATTCTCGAGTAGCAACCGCTGCGATGCAAGAATTGTATTTTGTACTAAAAGAACTAAAAGAAGGGACAAATCGTTCTCGAAGGCGATACATTCCATTCGATTCACCATCTTCTATTCAATGTTCCGCAGACTTTCATGGAACTTTACCGATATATGGTCGTGGGGTGAAATAAGTGCGAAAATAAACGCTTAACGAGGCGAAGATTGACTCTGACAATAGAAGAGCCACTCGAGAGGGGCAACCCCTGGTTACCTTAAAAGAGGTCCTTAGGACCGACAATAGCCTTGAAATCTATCCCGAGGATCGACAGGAGCAGCAACTGCTGTAAGAGTCTTCTGACCTCCTCTCATATACTTTGTCGTCCTAACGACAATGGGACTACAAAACACCCATGGACAATGGGTCTGGCCGCGTGGAAATTCGCAGGTTGACTTCTTCCACAGTGCAACTTCACTCGGGAAGATCCAAAGGAGAGAAAGAGATGGAGGTAGAAAAATAAAGAAAGACAATATCAAGAGAGAAATCTCCCGAATCCTGCAGGCTGTCACCTGCCCTGGTGCTTGAATGCAAACAAATTTTCAATGGGTGCCTTATGAGAATCTAATTTTTGAGAAAAATGGCGACGAAGAAAGAATAAGAAGAGGAGAGGAGTGTAAGAAATGGAGACATCACGCCAGGACCAATTCATTTGGAAAATTCTGAGTGCTCCCTTTTCATCGCTTTCAGAAGAGAAGTCAATTTTTTTGATGTCTCCATAAAGCACGAACATTGTGAATGATTCTCTTCCTGGTAGGGTACAATGTGGCATGTATACGAAGCATATTATGAACCGAATGACAGTCAATTTTACACGTCAAGGGACCTTAATTGTATTAGCTCTAGCAAACTTTAGGAATAATGATACATGTTTAAAAGATATTTGTGAATTTCCGACCGAATGACACTCGATTTTTCCTAAACTGAAACATATCTTATTAACTTCAGAAAAGATTGGCAAATATCGTGTAATTAAAAAGAGGAACATTTTTTCTCAATTTTATGAAGATGATGGGAAGATTTACATAAGTTGGTTAATAAATTAAAATACTTCACACAAGTATATTTTACTTTCTGTACGATATAAAGAATAAACAAACTTAGTTAAATATTCAACTAAAATTTACCATAAAAAAGAACAATATAATATAACATATAGCATGCTTTTCACACTCTTTGAATTGAAAATATACAAGAAAAGGACAAAGCTACATTCATAGTACCCTTATGTATTTCTTCCAAAACATAACTTTTAAGAATCAGCTGGGCGTTAAAAAGTGTCTCCTCACGTGGAAAAAAACTCATCGATTAATATCCAGAAATGTATTTGATGGCGTGAAGGTGGAGAAAAATGGCGGTGTGAAAGAGACGCGTGTCTGCGGGAGGAGTGCATAAAGTGGAAGTTAACCTTCTGTATTGTGACTGAGACTTGGTTTGTTCCTCACTCTGTTCGGGTTGAATTCAGTGTGAAATTCTGGCAATAATGAAAACGCAGTATCGAGTTCTCGCGGGCCATTCGGCTGCTCGTAGCGATACCACGTCATAAAATCCATAGAAAGCTTTTCGGCACACGAGCTGTAAGGGAAAAGAGATAGAATGAGAGAAGAAGAGGGAAGCCTGGTCGTTCCTCATGAGGATGGCGATTATTGCCGCTGCCGACGCCGTTACATGGTGCAGCCTCGAGTCATACTTTATTGGGCAGAAAATTCTACAATAAACCCAACTTGTCTCGCCCCTTTGTACGCGAGCAGGGCTTACGGTCGTCGCACTAAAGAACGCCATGAGATTTATGTTGCCTACCGATGGAGGAAAGGGAAGAGAAACTTAAAAAAAAAGAAGAAAAAAAGAATCGGCCAAAAAGACATGTTGCCAGTATTGCAGCTAGGCATCAATTACGGGATGATGATTTCTACCACCTTTTCTCGTTAAGCAGTGGGTAATTACGCCACAGAATATCGGTACCTACACTCTCCGAGAAGAAGAAAAGGGCGATGAGAGTCAGATAGAAAGGCGACGATTTACACTCGACGATCTTTGTAAAATATGTACAATCTTCGTGCTACATTGGCTTGGAATCGTAAGATTTATCTCCTCAGGTCAAGGGAAGAGGAAGGAAGGATATCTGCCATATACAAGTCTTCATGAGATAACCTTGTAACCCCATTGACGCTTAGACTGCAAATTAAGATATCTTTACCTCTAATTCCTTTTATCTTTAATATCTCTTTTACTCTCACTCCTGCGACTGAAAAAGCTTCTTAAATATAATCGACTTTTATTGTTCTTATATACTATCAAGAATATGTGGGTCAGTTATGGAGAGGATCCTTCTCTGTTAGCTTGAACGCAAGAAGGTTGAAGAGAACGACTTGCGGTTTGATAGGTAGATGAATATGGTCACGCTCTGCAGTGTATCATTTTTTGCCGTATTTTGTGGGGTGCGCAAGAAAATCGAGCGGGCGGATAAACTATGCCATTTTTCCCGAAACATTGTACAACAATTGACGAATGGCATGTAATAATGCCCGCCGCGAGTCCGTGGGCGCGAACAAGGCTGCAGATGGGCACGAGTGAGAAAATATCACTGAGAGTATCGACTTAATGGCCCCGGCCATTATCCTTATTTATTGCAGCGCGGAGTTCTGAACATTAAGCATAAATAATCTTAGTAATTGCAAGATGGAGAGAAAACAGAGTCGGAGAGAGAAAGACTTTGTATGCGCGACCAGAGCTGAGGAAAGTAAAACAGCTTCGTTGTGCCTGTCGCACTAACTTTTGTTAATAAAGTCTGTAAATTAAAAATGAGTTACAACCTTGGTGCTTCAGTATAATTTCATATAATTAGAGAAAATAATTGTGCGCTGTGGGGATGAAGGTATCAAGGTATCGATCTTCAGTTGAAAGAAGTTTAAAGTTTTACTCCGTCAAGCTGATAACACTTGGGTTAGGGGTTCGATGGACGATAAGCTCATGGAGGGAAAGGGGTATGAGGACGATGTATGAAAATTTCATTTCTGCATCGTTAAGGTATCGGCTAAAAGAAGAGAAGAGGAACGTGAAAGATGGAACGCCAAGGAACGTTGGGACCGGGCGATGATTTGTACGTACGTCCCGAGTTGTTTATGGAGGTCTAGGCAATTGTTTAACTTAATTGCACGGTGTTACGACGGCACAGTTAGTTTCCCATATAACAGAACGTATAACGCGTAACAAGCCGAGCGGATAGAGTTATTACCTGTCCGAGACTTTTAGAGCCCCGCGGCACGCCCTTCCAATGTACCCGTTATTAGTAATGCTGACTATTAGGATTTTTACTTTCTGCACACCTTACCTCTTTACCTGATTGCACATATCCGTTCCGCCGGATGTACGGAACTATCTTTTCAGAGTATTATCTCAACAAAGAAATTAAAGCCTTTCATCATAAAAAGAAACAATAAAAATATCTCAAGCAGTAAAAGACAGTGTGGATTACAAAATGTATGAAATGATTCACTGTATTTATCATAAAGTTGCTTAATTCATATGCCTATTATTATTAAATATCGCTTTGATATTTCGAAGCGATGAGAAGAGTCACTTGCAATATTTCAATTTGAAAAAGAGCTCTGCATGGATTTTTCCTGAACGATATGAAGCAATGCTTTAATGAGGTGCTAATTTAAGTCAGATTCAGAAAGATATGAAACATTGCAATAAATGTGCTTCATTTGTAAAAGGTGATAATCTCTCACTGCATTACAAGATCATTAATGTCTTTTCCGTGTATCTGTCTGGTACCAGCTACATCCATACTTTATCGTCCCATACCTGTTTCCAAACTCCAGTAGCCATATTGATGACACTTTCTTGTCCACAGTTTTATCCTGCGTCGCCAATAATCTGTGTCGTGCAAGATAACGGTCGAAATTACCTGCTGGATATCGTTCTTGAGGGCCTCGTCTTGTTTACTTGATTCCTTTTACGATCCTTATTTTCGTGGACGAACGTGATACGCAAATATTAAATGGATCTGGTAAAATTTCTGAATGGTACTTTGACTCTTGCTGTGACTTTAAATTTTCTTGAGAATAACGAACGACTCATTTTAAAGAAACTTTGTAAACGGAGAAACGTTATTACATTAATTTTGGCTAAATGCGTTGCAATTTAGGAACAAGCGTGTCATATTGAGAATTTTTACTGGTAAAATAATTCTAAATTTTATAAAAAATATAATTCTTTAATACAATGTATTAAGTTTCACATATTTTTTTCAAAATATTTTCTTTTCAATAGTAAAAATTCTCAACATGATTCTCTTTAGTCTCTAAATATGTATTTAAGTATTTAAAATTATTTACATGTCTCCTTGGATACATGGAATTGATTCGATTAAATTTGGATGGGGGCCGGTTTTTTAGTACAAAAAAAAAATGTTTTTCCCTTTTCCAAGGCGCAGGCACAAGATAAAGTTTCGTAGGATATATTCACCATAATGGTACCAACGTAGAATAAAATGAAGAAAAAAATGCCTGTTCTTTTTTACATTCTCATCGTAGAGAATGTATGTATTATTTATTTTTGAAAAATCATATTATGTTAATGTAAATGAAATTCTAAAATCGGGTTAAGTACGATGGCCCCCATCCAAATTTAACCGAATCAAGCGCTGCTTAACTTCAGTGATCGAATGAGAAACCATAACAGTCCATGCGTCCAAGGAGACACGTAAATAATTTAAAATACCTAAATATATATCTTAGAGAGCATATACTTATATCTTTTATTTCTAATGTCTGTTCTTTGAAAAAGCCCTCCATTGCAATTTGATTGCCGAAGAATAATAATATTTTATCATCTCTTTACAGCACTTCTTTCAGAAAAGTATAGAAAAATCGAGATGACTTTTGTCGGTTATTAAATGCAGTAAAAGGTCGAACCAGTTTTGCGAGGAATTGAAGCCCATGGAGTTCATAGGTGCCGGTAGAAAATTGACGGTCGGCATAAAACGTCAGGTTCATTAAATGAGAGACAAGATTGTCATAATTTATAATTTAATAACGGTCTAAGAGGTCCATTAAGAGGCGGATGGTTTCCCGAATGCCACTATATTTATTACGCCAAGTTTTGTCCAAACTTCGTTATGAAAAAAAGAACAATAAAGAGAGATAGAAAGGTAGAGGAGAAGGTGGTCTGACGAAATCTGACAAGCTAATGATCTCCTCCGGGTGATCCCTTGATTGCTGAAGATCTTCGGATCCTCGAATAAGGCAGATAGATATTGGACACTTTAAAATACCGTAGAATATTAGGAGACTTTATGCGAAATAAATTGATCCTAAGCTGATAATCAAGCAAAAGGTTATGCTAATCATTTTTTCGAAATTGATACGTTTAGATTTTTTGATTAGTTTAATAAATGATTTATGACTCTTAAAGTATGTTTGGAATCTTGTTGAAATCTCTGAAAATGTTTTAAGTCTAGAAATCTGATTAACACTGGAAATTTGGGTGATTTAATCCTCTAAACTCCTAAAGAAATAATTAGTGTATTTGATACGGTACTTCCGATTCGCTCATTAATCAAAATTAACAAGTTAGTTATAGCACAGGTAAAAAAGCTTCTAAATATTAATAATTTGCAATGGACGTAAAACGAGATTCCTGTTTTGTTCGATTAGATTTGCTTCTAGAGTTTGAGGTCCTTCCGCTTCTCTTCTACCTATTGTTTTTTTCTTTTTTTTTTTTTTTCTTTTAGGGTGTGGGGTATATGTGTATCTATAATAAACGAACGCGAACCCATTAGTTGGATTATTAAATTTCTCGGTCGTGGGGAGGTTTGGTCGAGCCAGCAGGTTTTGCGTTTAGGCAGCCATTAGCTCGAGATTTACGTGAGCCGTAACTCATCGTACTCATTTGTTCCTCTCTCCTCCCTCTCCTACTCCTTATCCGTTTCTTCTTTTTTCTTTACTCTTTTCTTTAACCCCTTTTCTTGGTCCTTTCATTCTTTTCACCTTCACCTCTCTTCAAATCATATCTTTATTATTTTTTTTTTCTGTCAAGGAATTAATCATTTTTGAATGCAGATCCCTGTTGCCGATACTTACCGACATAATCCATTTCTGTCCATGTCCATTTCCATTTATGTCCATGCTAAATTAGTTAATATCTAAATAGTATTTTCCTGATATTAACGAGTTACGTATCCCAAAAATTAAAAATTATGAATTTAACTAAAAGAGCTAATGAAATTAAAAGTTATCTCCTTGAGAAAGATTGATGGAAACTGGGAGGTGTAATTATGAAGTAGAATTTGCCAAACCCCTAATTAATTTAGAGTTGATCATTAGCAGACAAATAAAAAATCTCAAAAGTTAGTATGCAAATTGCTTTTTGATTGTAGAAGCGTTTCTAAATGTCCATTCACGGTTAATCTGATATCTTCCCACGTGGCGTCCTGTGGTGTGGACGTGGCTTTATTAGCCGTCAATTGTTTGTTCAACATTCCCAAAAACCGCCGTAAACGTTCTCTTCGGTGATTTACTGTTGGATCGGGGTCTCAAGAAAGTCCCTCTTCCACGGCCACGCTGAGACTCTTAAAATCTCGTAGCAGCCTCCTATGGACCTGTGGAGGCGTTCTTCTCCAGGAAATTGCGTTAATACCGGATCGCAAATTCTTCTCAAGTCAAAAAAATACCTGCTTCACTGTCGAACAATTTGTAAGGTCCTGTTCGAATTTATATGGCTGCATATTTATGTCAATCGATCGATATCCCCTTTATTTTTTTATTTTATTATTGAAGCATTTCAAAAACATCCAAAACTTTTTCATTTATTATTTCTTATCCTTTCTGCTTTTTTCGAAAAAGTTTAGAAAGTTTTTAGTTAAAAAAAAAAAAGATTAGTTTGCTCTCCTTGAACAAGTTGGGTGGTATTTTGCATTTTCTCTAATTAAATGACGATGAGAGACTGGACCAGTGGGAATGAGATTGTATTTTAAAATTACTGGTGACTCATGTCATGGAGTGTCACTTAAGCTTCATTAATTAAGCGTGAAGAGCATGTAGAACTGTCGTAAAATGTAATGTGAATTTCGTAGAAACAAGGGAAGAGGAACGTTTTACATCTCGCAGCGTTTGTAACCTGTGTTCTGAGGAAGGAGCACCATAAATGCTCGTTTATTACTACGATAATATTACTGAAGCTGCGACCACTTAAAGGTTGGAGTTTTATAGGTAATAACTCAACTCATATGGGAATTAGACTCTTTAACACAAAGGTTTTTCTTTTCGATAAACATTTGACCCTTCGCCACCGTAGGGGGCTGAGAAGATTAGAAACTGTAACGATCAATATGAGCTCATAGGCCCCGCATCATATTTTCGTAATTACGACTTTTAAAATTGAACACACTTAATATTTACTCTTAAATTATGAGGCAGAAGAATTCTGTCTCATAATTTTTTGGAATTTCAATTTGAATTTGTCGAATTGTTTTAAATATATTCTTGAAATTTGTTTGATATTATTCTGGGATAGCTTTTTAATTCTGAGCTTTTTTATTCACAATAAAGACGATCATAACAGTCGTTTAAAAGAAGCAGTTAAATAAATTTTATTACTCATGATAATATATCGTTTCTAGAAGGAAGTGTGAGAATGAAAGAAAGTCGTTCGTCTAAAAGATTTAATTCTAAGATGTTGATAATATCCATCCCATAAGAAAGTGTTTAGGAGGATAACGTCATTATATTGAATTTTGTTTATGATGCTTATACACTTCCTTATGTAATGAAGAATCCTCATAAATCTAGAGTCTGTCACCTGCTTTATAAGTCACCAGTTAATGACTGAACTTTATATGCATTCTGAGAGACGATAAATACCAGGATGATTTCTTGCCTCAGGGCATGATTCTACTCGTGTGGTTGCTTCCCTCTTAAACAATATTTATGATTTATTTAAACATTCTTCCATGTTTTACAAATTAAAAAAAAACTTATTTATCGACTGGTTGAGTACATTTAAATAAATAACATTATTAAAACAAACATAAAAATCTGTCGTAGAAATATCTATTATCTATACTTCTATCTTATAACTTAGACTTTTAGCATTTTCTAAAGAACCTGATGTTTTGGGTAAAACTAGAGTATTTAATCCCCGAAAAATCGACCACTTTGGATTCCCTCTTCCTAAGAATCTTAAGAATACTTCTTAAGAGTCTTTTGGGCGTGACCAGTCAACTTTTTACGCCTTGATACCGCGAATAATCTCAGCGTCTTTTTTTCTCCTTTTCACTTCCAACCCCAAGAATTTAATGTAATAGATCTCGTGCGCATGATCACGTGCGATGAATGGAGTGGAAAACACCTTCTTAGATTCGGTCAAAACGATTTTTATGAGATTCGAGAACCGTAAAAAGTTCTTTGTGCAGATGGGTCTACGAAGAAAGACTCCCGGGGGTGGCTTTCGAGAAGCCACTCGAAGAAAAAGGGGAAAATAAAATAGAAGTCGAGAATTGCTGAAAATGGAAGAAAAAAAGATGAAGAGTGTCAAAGAGACTTTGGTAAGAAATCTGTTTAGGACACAGAGGGCGGGTATCGGTTAAGGATAAAATGCACATAATAGAATCGAGGCATTTTTCGCAGTAACCATTCTTTGCAATACATATAGTAAACCAGGATTAACAACAGTATCGACTCTAAAACACTCTTAAACAGGCCCTTCAATGTGCTTTTCAACTATCTAAGAAATGTGGTCAAAACATACAAAAGCTTTAAGGAATGTGGAACAAAATACTTTGGGAAAATGGAGAAAATTTCGAGTAAAAACAGTCTCTTGTTCAATCTATAGATTGAATAGAATATATTCTTTTTGGGTTGAATAAAGAATTGAAAGAACAGCCATAAAATACGTGACTGATTGTTTAACAATTAAAATTAAAATTCCCTTGATACACAACGAATAGTTCTTCGAAAATTACTCCTGAAGCGAGAAATTGTATATCACAATGGCGATCACGTTGAACAGTTCATGTTTACATAACTAAGGTGACACTTCACTTGAATCCGAAAGTGCTTCTTAATTCTGAGGCACGTTCCAAAAAGTGTCGTGTGATTAGGGAGTGGTAAAATATGGGTCTCTGAGGTATATCCTGAAAATAGAAGACTACAGATAATCATCACTTCTCATCTTGACTCTTAGACCCTAGATTCGAACTCTAAACACTATTTTTAAAATTTTATTGCTGATAATAATCAAGAATCGTCAATAAAGTGTAATGTAAAGAGATGTGATGAAAATTGTAGGTCTTCAACGACGTAGAACAATACAGTCATCAATTGCTCCACGCAGCTAAATAGTTACTAGCACGATAATAAATATGTTATTGTACTTTAGAAGACTTAAAAGGCCAGTGTATGTGTATAAACATATAATTTTAGTGAAGTCATAGTGTTATGATTGGCAAAGCAGCTATCATAACTGTCAAGGATATTAATTGAATGAAAAAGTTCTTAATTCTTCATATTATTCTGATAGAAAATAATGATATAAATGATTACTGATAATAAGCATCGTTTGTGTCAATTTCTTGGTGTTGTGTCTCTTAAAGTAGTAGAAATATAGTGGAAGTTGTTATATTATGGTCAGATATGTTTGATGTGTATATGTAGTTGTAAACCGTCAAAAATTCTGTGGCTTACATCCCTTTTTTGGTATCATACCACAGAGAGGAGCGTGCTCGTTCCCTAATTCCTTCTGAAGTCGGTAGGCTAACCTGTACAAAACTGCGGTTAATCGAACTCGGACGTATCGGTGACCTGTCAGATTAGATTAAGCTTTCCGAAAGGAACCCAGACCACCAAGCATCGTCAAATGGTAATTGATCCGACGTCCCCTTCGACCTATTCCATATACTCTTTTTCTTTTTGTCCTCTTCATTTTTTTCGTTTAAGACTATTCCCACTGATTCCGACCATTCAATGTTAGCAGAAACGAGTATGATATCTTTTAATTTTTCATCTCTGCTAGTAAAGAGGGTCTCCTTTCCCTATAAATAAATATAGAGATCAGATTATAAAAAAATTCCCGTAAAAGAAACGAATCTTTCTCTCCCATTTTTCGAGCAATTCCTCAATTAAATCAATCCATCCAAAAAAAAAAACCGTGACCTTTTTATCCAGAGTTCCAAAAATTCTTATTGTCACCTTTCATTCTGACAGTGATCCTCTTCTTCGAATCCGCACGAATTCCGCACACGTTCTCTAGCGACGTGGAATCCGCGTCGAGTGGGTGCTCAGCGAGACTTTTAAAGTATTATAAGTGAGCCCTGATGGCACGAGAGGTAATCTTTTGGAAAAATCACAGCGGGAAAGGAAATTGGGAAATTAAATTTACATTTGAAAGCATTTGATGGTGACACAACAAAGCAAAAACGCGGAAGAGCAGAAGAACAGAATCTAAATCCGAGAGAAAGAGAAAGAAGTTTTCGGTGAAGAATGCAATGGAGAGAGAAAATAAAAGAATGAAGGAGGGTAGGAAAAAAAAATGTGTTCCCTGGTGCTGGATTTAAACCCTAGCTGCCTCTTAACTTCGAAGTCAACCGCATTTCGTCGTACATTGTCATCGACTAACGAGATTATCGGCGACTAACCATTCAAAATGACCGGTCGCTCGAATACTCGGTGACAACGGGGAAAAATAAATATTTTGAGAACACATTGTCCACATAGTGCGCATATGCGCAGATGCGACTCTTTGCGCACGACTTTTCGCTTTTCAGGCAACGTTAAATGTGCCGCATATAGAATAATGGCTCGAGTCATCCGTGAAGTGTATCTACCAGGGATTTTGCGGTTTTCAACTCTCAATAGAAGAATCAGACCGATTGAAATGTCAACGATCTCCGCCCAGACTCTGTATTCGTTCCATTCAAGTTTAATGTTGATTTTACGAGGACTTCATGACTTCGTCGCCCAAGTCAACTAAATATTGATCGGTCTATTTTTCTCCCTTTTTCGAGATTTATGAACACTTGTTTTTTAAAAACATACAAAAATCATAGCTTATACGTGGGGATTATTCAGATATGTTAACAATTTTTGTTACTCTGAGAAAGCGTCGCTTAGGGTGGTCCAGATTTATACAAATGTACACAGAGTAATAAATGATTTGTACATTGTTTTTCTACTATAAAAACCAATGATTTCTCAGGGTAATAATTTGCAATGAAGAGAGATGTAAATTTTGTACTGTAAGAGGTCTTTAATGTTGAATTTTTCATGTGTTTTACTGGAAAAGTCATTGTGTCTGAGAGGGTAGTAAAAGTCACGAAGATTTCTTCTAAATACGTTTTAAGAGAAGGCACAGTCAAGTGGCATTGTCTTAAGAAGTAAAGAACTTCATCTTTATGATCATTTTCACTTTATAAAAAATCATAGTGGCTGCTCTCGAACATAAAGATGGTAAAACACTCGTAATGCTCACCACGGTTGGTCTTCGTGTAGAATGCCTGCACGTTCCGGTGGCGTCATAATTGATTCGCAGAAGCCAACTTCTGAGCACCTAAAGTCGTTAATGAAGACACCAAAAAATTCAAGAGACATCCATGGACAGGTCTGATAAACATAATAATGTATTTTGTACACTCTGCCCATAACAAAAATGAAATTAGCGTGTGATTGAGTGACTTATCGTTATTCAAGAAACCATTTTCATACTAATGGGCACTTAAGTCTTGCAAGTGAAATAATCAAGTGTCGTAAATAACTGTGCATATCTTATTTAGTCAATTGCTTTAATTGAAAATGAATAGTTTCAACGTTTTTCTCTTATACTCGCTTTTAAACAAATCGAATGCCCTGAATGAAAAATCACTTTATAAAATTTCGAAAAACTCGGCGAGAGAACAATTTTCCTTTGCTATTCTCAGATGCTTTATTTCCACGTAAAAATACATCATTTGCCATCTGCAGGTGCATGCTGCATGCATTTTTATGCGTTCTGCTCGTGCAAAGGGTCGAGAGAAGCCCTCGACATGGGTGGCTCCTGCGATTATTCTCGTCATGTGAGCGTCGGCAATAAAAGATAAACATGCCTAACCATTGGTACGTGCCGTCTGCCTTATACATGAAAGTTATTGACTAATAGTCGTCCTAAACTTCGCGATAGACTTTCTGTGATTTTGTAAAAGAAAGAGTTGAAACCATCAATGACTTTACAGTCAGAGAATGCTAATAATCGCCAAAAGCCGATTTTTTTAAAGAAGTAACTAATAAAAATGGTTTATGACGACTTTTTGAAATAAAGAATCTTCTTCATGGGACCATTTCATCAACGTTACAAGTATCTTTGAAAATGAAAGACATATTACCAGGAGGCAACGTGGCTTGCATGGTAACGTGCTGGGACTATATTTCCTCATGTAATCGAGTGCTTATACGCTGTCGTGGGTTCGAATCCCATCGTTGAGAAATTGAATACAACGAGATTGTAGAATATTTCGTAGGCACTCTTCCATAGATGTTGTGATGTTGGGTTTTATTTGGGGTTAAACCCCCTCTATTTAATTCAGCGGATGCTCCACTCATTAATTTTTATGAAAATTATTCATAGCTCCTCTTTGTGAAAATTTTTGGGAACTGATCGGGTCAGAAGTAAAACGCTTTTTCCATGGCTTGGTCTAGACACAGAAGAAGAGCTTGTCAGTGTCTGACTGTCAAGATTAGGGTTAAATTAAATTAATTAAATTAACTTCAAGATCTTAAATTGTATTGTTTTAAATGGGTCCATTTAATGTCCGAAGAAGCCCAAAACAATTTCATCCACCTCTAAGGCAAGGAGTTGATGGGTTAGGGTGATGAAACTTTTTTGGGCTTCTTTGGATATTAAATGAACCCATTTGAAACGATAAAATTTTAAATCTCGAAGTTAGAAAATTTACAATGATTTTTTTTGTACTTAGGGCTTGATTTTGAGGGTGATCCTGGTGGGTTAGATGGATGAAACTTCTTTTGGCTTCTTTGTACATTAAATGGTATATGGTATATAGTATATGGTGGAGGAGGATAACGTGTCTGTAATAATCCCTGTTCTTGATCATGCTTTATCCAGTAACAAGGTATAAAATCTACTTTAATTTTTCTCGCACAACCACGAATCAAAACAAAAATAACCTATTTTGACACTTATAATATTATACATGATACATAGCTCGTCTGATTGATTTCTGCTCAGTCCCTTCATAGACAGTCTAGATCAGACGGTCTTGACAATGCTAGACTTGGCGATCACAGGACTTAAGACTGCAACGAAATTTTTCCACACGGCATTTTTACTTTCATGAAACATTAATTTTCATGTAAACTAATCAATATTTTTTAGTCACATCAATTGCATATCATTAGTATGTAAATCTCACATTTGTGTATTGTATTTTTTCCATCAGGGATTGCTGTTTCTATTTTTCTAGACTGTAAACCACCCATATTTTCAATTTACCAGGAGTTGTTTTTAATTTCCTACTTCGTATAAATGTTTATCATCCGATAAAAATTAATAAGAAATATGTGTCGCTTAGTTTATGATTCCCTACAACACAGAAATTTCATCAAAATTTGAAAGGGACTTTCTCTCGAATCCAAGTTGAAAGCACAAAGTTTTTAAATTTTTAAGCGAATGTTTTTTTCCGTGTATCAGTCAGCAAATGATTCAAAAGAGATTTTTTGAAAACCATCGAATCTACCATTAAAGTGCATACACTCGCGACACTGAATATAATTCTCGTGCCATCAAAGTGTAGAATCTTAAGAAGAAAGAAAGGTGTTCCCTGAAGATCATAGATCTTAGAAGTGATCGAGCCAATAGTGTGTTGAAAATCCGCCACTTTGGATAGCCGTACATCGTATAAGACGGCAGGACATTATGTGCTCATACAGGCCGTGCGAGGCACGCGGCGTAATCCATAAATAATGCATGGACCCCTCATGGCTTGGGCTGTAATTTGATTGCGGAGGCGTCGGTTTGAAACTTTGGCGCCCCCCGCCCACCCGACTCTCATGGATGCGAACATAATGGCACCTACACACTGTACAAACGTGACGAGTGAACACTGTGCATGGTGTTTATACACCATGCATGGTGTTAGCGAGAAGTGGAGGGAAGGAATGGAATAAGGATCAAAAGGAGTGAGGCAACGAGGTGGAAAGGGTGCTGGGTCTGCGGAGGCTATCATCTAAGACAATCACACCATTGTTACAAACTACATGTAATTAGCGATAAAATCTCATCGAATTATTCATTTACCGACCATCAATGCTAAAGAGCTTACATCTAATATCGCAATTGAAGGGTGTATCACACTAGCTTTTATGTTAAACATTTTATAAAACATTTTGTCTTGATTACGAATTATTAGAGCTGATGTGTCTATATCAAATGTTATAATTCGAGGAAGTGAGAACAGGCCACTGCTATGAGATAATATTTTTCTCATGCACTTTTCGAAGGAAATCGGGAGTTCTCTGTGCAGAGAAGAATTGCCGAAATTCTTATTTTAAAGGCAGATGGGCCAGACACTTTAGAATGTAAAACTTCCTTCCTGCCATGAGGCGTCCAATCGCGAACGTCAGTCACACCTCGGCCGTATTTCATGCGCGCGTCTATGGTGTGTTGGATGGTGTATTTTGTTTATGGAGCCCCTAACTCGAACCGAGTTAGATGCCCATGCACACGATCCATGATTAATTGGCAGGTTCCAGGTAGAAGTCCTAGTCCAGCAGCTACTTTCAAGTGCACCTCGTGCCGTCTGACCAGCCATTGTTTCATGATTAATAATCCATTCGTAAGTCAGCCTCCTCCGTGTATAAACTGTAAGAAATCTATTCCCGTATTCCGATGTCATCGAGCCCACCAGAGTGTGGGTTCGATTTTCCAGACGTACAAGAATAAATATCTCCTTGCGATGTAAACGGACATCCACTCTTTTTTCCCCACCTGCTCATTCAAATCATTACTTCCTAGAGTGATGGTCATTTATTGCAGTTTAGATAATACGCGACAAGGTAGAAATAGTTAGTTCATTAAATTTGATGACAAGGACACAGTTTTTTTACTGTCCAGCGATTAGAGCTCATTTAAATAAATACAACTTTGTATGCCTCGCGGTAATGAAATTATATTAGTATGTTAATATTATGCTAAAATTTCTAAAGACGTTACTCATTACTTTGATTGTTACTAGGAAAAATTGAATGATTTATGAAAATATGTTAAAAACAGTAGACTTGGTGATTAATTTTTATGAAGCCCTGGTTAGGATTGTAGATTTTAATCTTTCATCATTTACCTTATATATATGTACATCGTATTTGAACCCTGATCCTATTTCTGTAATTTATATCTCTACCCTCATGTGTATCCTTTAATGTTCGAAAGATCTTATTTTACTTTTACAACATTTGTTTGAACACTTTGTCATATTATATAGTAAGACACTATCGCATTTCATAGTGGCGCGAGTCTTTCGATTTTATCGCACCGATTACTTTTGCGCGAGAGGAGAGTCGAACTTAAAGATAATTTCTTCAGACTAATATCGTGTGATCGGATTTCTCATGAAGTGCTTTTATGTGCGATCAACCATGCCCTAACGTCTGCACGCACGCGCATAAATAACACGAGACCTATGGCGTCTGGACGTTTATGGTGAAAAAGGCCAAAGTACCTGATCGTTTGCCTCTAGGATGCCACCTCCTCCTGAGGGAGGAGGTGGCAACTGATGATGTACAGGTTTATTTTAAACACCCGCACTAGAAGCGAGTAGTAAATTAAGTAGCAGATTAAGAAGATAATTTAAAAATAAGGTAGCGAAATTATTTAAACTCTTTAGTGACTTTTTTCAGCCCTTGCTGACATATTGTTCAGGATATCTACTGTGCGGGAATTTAACGAAATTGAGGAATTGTCCTTGATTTTATTTCACCTTCGTTTACATCAAGTATGAAATTAACTCATTGCAAAAATACAATGTAGTAGTAAATCGTTTTTTTTAAAATGTATCTGAAGAAGTATTATACTATTTACATTTCTATGTAGTCTACCATTGTCCTCATGTAATGAGACGTCACTTTTATCATAGATTCAGTGCGATACGATCATAGTCATCGACACTGTCTGCATCTTTTAAGTTTATATGACATGTGTCGCATAAGCAATGCTGTTAGACGTTTGCTCTTCACGAATTTCCTTGCTCACGTAGAAGTACCTAGACATATTAATGTGTACTGAAACGAATACAAAATGCACCATCCGGTAGAGACTTCCTGATTCATCACCTCCAAATTCTTAATTTTATATTTCGTCCTAATAATATTAATCTATTTGATAAATAGTAGGTATTTAATCAAATTATTGAAAGAAATTTGTCCTGGAAATGTGTTATTCCTTTGCATTAAAAGTTTCTCCTCAATAAGCAAAGTGGATTTCAAATTGGACCTATCAAAAAGAAGAATGTTGAAACTGCCTCATTTCTCCTTGTTTGCCGATTATCTCCGCACGTTGAGAACCAGTAATTGGCAGGGGGTCTCACTTTCCCTTAACTACGGTAACGAATGGGATCAGTTATAAAAGAACGCGGGTCTTTTGAATCTTGTTAACATCGCCGCCGGCGAGGTTCAGTGGTTCTCAACCTGTCAAAATTAATCATTCAAAGGATAGGATGGTGTTAGTATATAGTCCTATAATGAAACGAGGGTTTAACGACTAGAGGATGTAAAAAAATAGAGTTTTGAGAACAAGAATAAGTTCTTCTTGTGAAAGATTAGAAAACGAAAAATAATATTTTTTTGAACAATATTATATTTAAATATAAATATAATCAATCATAAGCAGAGTTTTATTTTTATCGCTATCAGAATGAAAAAATTTTCAAGTTCTATGATTCCGGCTAATCATTTTTCATCGAATCAATTATAACCGCTTTTTATAATTCCTGCCGTCTTTATTTTATTTTATTTTTTTGCATTTTTGATGCAAAAGACTATCTGTCCGTCTATCTTATACGTGCATGGATGAATGTGGGGTGTCCGAGGATTTCGGATTTCGGCGTGCGGCTCGATCGACCGAAAGAAATCCTATGAATCCCAAAAAAAGCTGCCCGACCATGTCTGCTACACGTGTCCTCGAGTTTAGTAAAATGCGAAAAATGTCAGGCTCACTAGATCTACGGGCTTGATCTCTACGGGGCCCAATGACCGGTTCGACCTAGCAGAATAGTGCGCAACAGTTGGACTTGAGGCAAAACAAAAAATGAAACTCCAGGGTCCCAGCGAGCAAATTGATGATAATTTATTTCCGAGTGTCGCCAAGATAGGTCATTAATTAAAGAAAAGTGTTTTGAACGATATTTATTAGGGACAATAAAATTAACATTCTTTTTGTCGTTTTAAATCGCACCCCAACAATATTATCCTTGTGAGAAACACGAGTGTTTTTTTTTTTAATCAGAATCAGATAAGTGAATTTAACTATTTATACAAATAATTAATGAGTTCTGGAATAAATCAAATATTTCTGCTATAAAATAAAGGTGAGATGAATGTGACAAGGAGATATTAATTATAAAAAAAAGTTGGTAAGTATATTGGTAAAATGTATTTTTTGATAAATTAACATGAGTTAATTTTTAGTAATTAATTATGAATTGATTAAATATATTAATTTTTATTTGGACAGACTCGAGAGCAGCTTGTAGCTTATCGTAGAGGTAGACGCATTCTGGCTGTTGGGAGACCCTATTACCAAAATCACCTTGATACCTCGGATCCGGCAGACAGATATGACCGACTCTTAATTACTTGGTAAGTTTAGCTTTAATTAGCCACGGCAATTAATTGAGCTGGTCATTTGCTGCTCTGTGCGAAAGGATGATGAATTTTTCGGAGAATCTGTCAGCCTGTCATGAATTAATTAAGTAAACAATATCTCAATGGTTTAAGCAGTCCTTTTACATTTAAAACGATATTCTAATACTATATAACGTATTTTTAAAATTGTCTAATAATAGATTACTACATTATTTCATTGTTTTTAGAGTGCGAAAATTCCACTTGTGAGAAAGTGCAGCGGAGCCACCTAGCGGCCACTCAGCGAGACCTAAGTGAAGATATTCTATCCTCATATCTCACCGGAAGAAATTTATAAGTTTAATGTGGATAATTTATAAAGTTGCATTATTTTCATAATTAAGGAGATATGTTACAAGGGTGCTTGAGAGGAAATTGGAAGACAAGTGCAGCAAGGCTTGAGTTTACAGATGGCTATCTGTGGTGATCCAGCAGGACAACTGTGCCTCACGCTGAGTAAGTCTGATCACACCTCAGCGCCACAGGATGTCGAAACCTTGATTCAATTATATCTTGGCGTATATGTATATTTACTGGAACCAGTTCAGGACAAGACTGCAGTGGCTAATGCGACATTGTCAGGCAGACGTGCTTGTTGTCCTCGTTTTTACATTCACAGTTGTGCGTTTATATTGCCCTGAAGGGATTTGCTACAGAAAGTCTAATTGTCTAATACATAAGCGACGTTTGTCATCTGATCCAACCAGGTATTGTCTTTTCCTTTCCAACTATTCTGAAGTTAGCCACGTTTATGATAAACGAAAACGGTTCTCTTTGACGACGGAACATTAATTGTCGAAAGAGTTACCACACAATCATATTAGGTTGCTAACATCAGTGTGATAATAACATAGTTTCCAAATTATTAATTTTAAAATTAATGATATTTAAATCTTCTTTCAGGAAGCAGATGTTCTACAAGTTAAGTGCAGTTATTATATTATAATCAAGTATACATATTTGCATGTACAGCTTATACTATATTTTAATTAAAATTTCTCTGCATGTACTTCTGATTATCATGAAATGCTATTCCAGTTTATTTACATATGACTGATGTAACGATTTTATAATGTTCACATTCCACTTCAATTAGGTTTCAAGCTTCATTTACATCCGGGAATAATCAATCAAACACTGAAAGCTGATTCCTCATGACGAATTAATGTCTCACCTTATCATATAGACATATACCTGCTGCGCTTTAAATTACTTTCTGTAAATGTTATGTAAAGTTTGTGTCTCTGTTAGTGAACTCTAAACAGGAATTGAGAAATAAACTAGAAAAAAAAACCAGAAGCAGAGTTAGAGTAAAATAAATTGTATGAATTATATAGTCATTATGAATTAATTTCAAGTTATGTTTCATTTGTGGTAACTTGACAACTATCTAGACTGATCATGTTCTTGTTATTTTTTGATGAAAAGTATTATTAATGATGTTGATAATTTCCTCTTGGTAGGATAAATATTATTGAATCATGTGATGTTCGCTGAAACCACAGGACAATGAAGACTCATAAAAAGGGACTTAGGGGAAGTTGTTGGATCTGAGAATGCGATGGAACGTAGAAGAACAGGGAAAGGAAGGTGTGTGGAGCGACACCATAACCGTGTGTCGTTGGCGCAGTATGATACCGATCCTATCTGAAGCAGCTAATATAGTTGTCGTGAATATCTTAAGGCTGGGCGTACATTCCTCGAAGTTTCTCTTCGAGGGTCGCCGCGGGGTGCCCATTCGATCTGGCGAAAGCATCTGCTAATTCGGAATCATGGGAATTTGATTGGCCCATCCCCCCACGATACCTAATACCTATATAGAGTCGCTCCTCTTTTTCGCGCGTTGGAATTCGCACGACCGCGAATGCCATCAACCGCAATCTTCTGTTTTATGTCTGATTTTAGTCGTTTGTCAAGGTGAAAACACCTCGTCACGTATCTATAACATTTCACTTCGGCAGGCCTTGGTTTGATAAATAAGAGGATCCTGCCGCAAAAAAGGGATTTTTATTTCTTGTGATACTCAAGTTTGCAATCTTTAATCAAAAACTACAGTATAACTTAAAATTTTATTTCTCGGATCAGTTCCTTTTGATGATGAAACTTTGTCGGAAGGTTACAACCCTCTATTGGTATCGCATCCAAATTCCAGTCCAAAGTATCATTATTAATCCTGTATAATCTGAATAATTAAATCTTCAAATTCACACTTCAGAACACATTTCAGATGCTTATGTAAAATGTAATTTCAAAATTAATTGTAGACATATATAAATTTCCTTTCTGCCACTCTTCGAGTAGCTTTTTAACTTAATCACTCACGCCAGACATATATTACAAAAACAATGACGTTTATATTTTCATATCTTTATTAATAAGTTAGGAGCGCATTATCTTTTTTAGCCAATAAATTAAAACACTTTTACGCCTGGCTTGGAAAGGAAGGGAATGCAGGTATACGGAAGAAAGCGTGAATATTCATTTTTGTAGTCGATTGAAAAGTCAGGCCACGTTCTAACTAATGTGCGCCAGGTAATTGCCAACAAAGGCAAATCAATCTCTGAAAAGTAACTGGTTGAGTTGTTAATAGGGATAGCGTTAAACGGTTCTTAGAGCTCCGTATGTCGGTGCTGACAGGCGACGAAGGGAAAAAATTATGAAGAAAAAAAAAATATAGGAAGATTATTCGAAAGCAAGGAAGTTGCTCGTGAAAGCAGATGATCTAGAGTTCTAGAACTCAAGGAAGTAAAATCATTTTTTATATTACAAAGTACACTATAGAACGTATATTTGTGGCAATTGATAGCAGCAAAAGTTTCTTCATGTATATAAGAAACAGTGATATATTGTTGAATAACAATTCTGCCTACGGTATATGTTGAAGGATTAAAAAAGAAGGAAATGATGTGAGGTGAGAGAGAGAGTCGAATTAAGCAGACGATGAGTTTACTTTTTGCCTGACTCGAATTAGAGGCCAATTATATTGAACAGGCGTTTGCCTCTACACAATGAGCCTCACGTTTAGTATCGATGCAGCAGGGTGATTAACTACAATTTGTTGCACCTTTTTTTCATCGATGTTTCGACAGTTGAATAAATACTCTTAAAGGTACGCGCACAACGTGCGAATCTAGAGGCGATCGTAACCCAGATGCCCTGTAGGTTTCAGAGTATTTATTCTCCTTTCATTGCACGCCTCTGTACCGATTTATGGACATGAGTTGCAGTACTAGTCTACTGAAGATAAGAAGCCAACTATTTCATAAGGCTTCATTCGAAGAAAAATTTCAGTAGCGATCACACATTGAAGAGAGGATTTTAATTAAAAAGAAAAAGTGATTAATAGATTGCATTAGTTCTTATAAACAACTAACATATGTTTCGAAATACAGAATTTTAATTGCAGTTAAGAGGCAAACGTTTGAAATAACTAGAACATTTTTTGAATTCCCTGAAATCCTTTTAATGCTTTTAAAATCGTTTAAAATATATTAAAATACCCTAAAATCACTTGAAATCCTTTAAAACCCCTTCAAATTATTTAAAATCCTTAAAATTATTTTAAATCTCCTAAAATCACTGAAATTCTCTTAAAATCTCGGGTAAGACCGAGTAAATTTCTGCTAGTGACATATATATTGTATGTAAATTAAGAACTTATTATTATATACAAACAGTATGAATATAACAATGTTTTGCATAGAACGTTAAGCTCGAGCAAATCTATTGATATGGACAATGAAAAAATCGTAAGAAGCAGTAAATAGCAAAGGAATGGAAGGAGAGAAATTGTTAATCGGGCAACCCGCGGCTTATTGAGCCAATTATAGGAACGTGGACAAATTCAAGAGGCTAATCAGCTTATGCGAGCTATAATGCCGCAGGTAGCGGCAGGGGTCTGCGTGGGATCTGATAAAGTCCTTCTTATTTATTATGTACACCCTGTACGTGAGCTCGTATCTACTTAAAGTAACGTACACACATAGATATTACTGCACGTATACTCGTCAGAAGAATATTCTCCTTATGTTTCTTTAAACGACTAAAAAGGAGAGGGGTGCATCCGTATAATAAAGATTTCGCATGCTAATTCCTTGATTAACAATGCCGAGATAGCACCGTTTCGTCATTCGTGGCAGATACGTGCGATCTCGACGTCTTAATACCTCGGATTTACATGCTAATTCCCGCAGGATATGACGATCCTGAGGGATATATTTGAAACTGGATTTTTTCTCTCAAAGCAAATGTTTCTCGCTTCTATCTCATCGTCAAGCCTGGAGGTCCATTTGGGATTCGTTTATCTTTTTCATAAAGCTTATATGACGAATCTTGACGTTTTTGTTCTAAAAAAATATCGTGTGAGCCACGAGGCCGGAACTCTTTTAACTCGTGTGATATTTTAGTTCATATGTGTGACTCATTCGAGTTTCAAGTAATGAATATCACAGTAATGACAGTAACGGTTTTCTCAATGAATCGATCATTAATTTATTAATTGGCAAATTGGAAATCCTCGCCTGAGATGAGTTTAATACCATACTTATGATCGGTAGCGCGAAACTTTACGAGCGCTAAATGCTCCTTTAAATTATCGCTGTAAATCATACAGTTTAATTATGACCAGTTAGCAAGGAGAAAAAACTTGGAGAAAAATGTTGGCGGAGGTCGAACGGAGAGCCTTGGAGGACCATTGCCAGACGAACTAAAGACCTAGCGGGGATAACAAACGTAGTAACGATTTTATTTACCCCTCGTTCTTGGAAGTACTCCTCGCAATTACAAGTAAATTGTTGGGGCAGTCCAGAGTGTTGTTACCGGATTGCAGACTGAAGACGGAACGACTGTGAAAAATGTAAGGAGAGGGACCATCAACAATTAGGTGCGGACTTACAGAAATTGGTGGTTTATTAACTGTTTATTTGTATACGTCTGAGAAAAAGAACATGCCTGAAAGCAAGACTTACTTTCAGTACGAAATATGGTATTACTTTGGGCTGTAAACTCTAAATGAATTTAATTTAAGATGTGGTCGAACCAGGTTCTGCAAATTCTTAGGCATTGGGTAAAACTAAAATCTGTCGGGAATTATTTTCTTTTTCGCTTTGACATAAAACGTTTGAATTTTGAATGTTAGGATAATATTCATCCACTAGAAAAGGGAAATAATGATCTGAAATTTAAGTTTAAGGCTTGAGGTATATTTGAGAGGAGAATTTTCGAGTGGAAGGATTCGATTGTGAAGAAGTGAAAAAGGAGAGGAGACTACTGCGAGTATAGGTTAACGAGGGTGTGATTCATGAGACCCTCGCAGTGCCTTGCAGGTTCGAATGGTGCTCATATTCCCGAATTATATTGTGGGACCATCTGCACCTGCACCCAAGACACTCTCTTTTTGGTTTATACAGTTACAGTGTGTAAGATTGCTGCAGGGCATGTAATGGTTCAAATATGAGGCAATAAACAGAGATCTTAGTGATAAAAATTGTAATTTGGCGCACAAACATTGCTTTATTTCTTCTAAGGCTTGGTGCTCGTGTATTTTCTTATATTTACGGTTCAGGCTAGGTTGTAATTTTGGAAATTAGTTAAACGTGGTTCTTAAGAAAGTAAGATGAGAGGTTGAGGAGCTTTAAGAACCTGGCTGAAAAATTAAAAGGGCCTTTTTTTATCTTGGAACTGGAATCGCAAAGTTGCTGCTGAAAGTGGAAGTTGAAAATTTCATAAACGACTTAGTGTAATGACACCAATAGCGGCTAACTATTGATGTATTTATCCTAAATATGAAAGAAATTAATCTAAAGTATTACGAATAAAATATTGAGTAATAAAAATGAGAATCACTGGTTGGACCAAAGTATCATTTAACTTGGTTAGGGAGCGATGGTGCGTGCGACTGATGGGTATGAGGTTGTAAAGGATCCCCGCGAGACATTAATATTACCAACTTAAGCACCTCTGGCTCCTCACACACTCGTGATATGCACAAGTCGTTTCTATGGAGTTTATAATGTATATATATATATATATATGTAAAGTATATGTACCATGGTGGTTATGCTCGTTTGTGTTGCTTGTACCTACATCACTCGAGACTGCAGTCGATGGTTCCGTGTACATATTCTTCCTTGGTATTTCAAGTCTTGGGATGAAGGCGAGTCTGCAGTATAACGTCGTCATCCGAGCTGTCTCATCAGCCAATATTTTTTCTCCTTTCGATAGACTTTACATGACTCGATTCATTGCATTCTGAGACATATGTCGTCAATCAACGTCCTCAGTAGATATGAATACAAAATACTGCCTGAAATTGAGACAAGACGAAAGAGTCATCATTAGTTTGGAATGTAAATCAGATAATTAAATTTTATAACTCTTCTGAGTTTCCCTGACATGATATCAATTTTATAGTTGTAAAATGTTGTTAATTTTCGTTGGGGCTATGATAACTAATAAAAGAGTAGTAAGATAAATTACTGTTTTTATATAGAACTCTAACTACAAATTTTCTTCTTTACTATATTTGAAAGGTGTCAATTTTAATTTGCTTTCTAAGCGGAATCATGTTTCCTATTTTATTACATTTTGAATACCAATATTGTTTATGTATAATGAGCATTTATTCCGGTTTGAAAAACACTTAAATTATTGCTCAATTTCGCCTGAAAGGCAATCTTGTCACAATTCACGCAAGCTGTTTTAATCCGGCGTAAAAAATTATCGATTCGCAGGGGATTACCGGTTTTAGTTACGCGCCAGGGAGCCAAAAGCCCGCTCCTCTGGATCTAAATAATAATCGTTGAAAAAAATGTTCACGGGTGCAAGAGGTACTGCCTTTTACAGGGTGTGAATAAGCATGATCAAAAATTAGCTGCGCGAATTCTCGGCGATAAATTGCTGCTAAGAAAAGACCAAGGACTTAAAGTAGCGAAGCAGGCTCAATTGGCCGAATCCCTTGCCAGATGAAGTGTTTTATATGATGATGAAGAGGACCAATTTTTATCGCAATAGAAATTTCAATGGCAGTTTTAAATTCTTATTTTATTACCAGTTGAACGTAATTCCATTTGCTTTAGTATATAAAATTCAGTGATCGGCACATTACCCCTCAAAAGTGGTCAAAGATATCGTTATTCGTTATACTCCCGAACAATTTGTGAAATAGTTATACCTGTACAAATTTTCAAATTATAAGAAGGGAACCAATAAGTAACCGGAAAATCGATTTCCCCTGCAGTTTTCTTTCGATACACCATGAGTTTTATTTTATGGCCTCTTCTTTCCATTTTGATCCTAATATCCCTATTCTGAATCGATATTGTTCGGCAAAGTATGTTCCACGCCCTCTAACCGCAACAAGAATCCCCATGACCAATAAGGATTACAGATCTAAATGCATTAGTAGAGTTCATTCAAGGATTAAAGATGCATTAACTAGGCAATAGGTTGACCGACTAGGCTTCTTCTTCATTTTCATCTGTACCTTCTCACAAGGCAATGAAAGGCATTGACTGCCCTTCGTCACAAAGCTGTCGAATTTTTGGACAAAGTTAACTGGATAATTTTCGAGATTAAGCCGATCTAACCGGTCCCGTACACGTTTACAAACTTGCGGATTTACCTCTTAAGCTGTTTGCTCGTATGGTCATCTCAGTCATCAGGACAATTGTTGCGGTCACCCGTAGATTATCACTTGCCCGCCCACTTGTAAATCCCTTGTCCTAAGTTGTACTCGCAGGTCTCTTATCCCCCTAGGATTTCTCGAAATTTCAAAGAATTTTCCAGTTTCCCTAGAAATTTCAGAAATATTTGAAATATTTTCAATATGTACTCTTTATATAGATATTGTTTTTAGTTGTCTGACAATTTCGTGGGCAAAATTTTCTAGACATCCTGATAAATATTTTTTTAAGTTGTTTGAATTTTTTCGTAAGAAATATATACATGAAAAGATAATATTTGATGGTGTTGCTGTCGTTTGTTGAATAGCTTGGATTAAGAAATGTAAAGATGTCAAGTTTTTTAGTCTACTATTCTCAATTTATTAATCATGCTTATTAAGCTTTTTTAGCTGTTTTTATCTTTAACTGTTGTTTGTAGAATAATTGTTCTCCATCACCTACAACTGTTTACCATATCTTTTTCTGAAGAGGCCGGACGGCGTCTGACGAAAACTAAAAAAGCTTAATAAGCTTGATTAATAAATTGAGAATAGTAGACTAAAAAACTTTACATTTTTACATTTTTTTTTTATACATGAAAAGTATTTTTTTTTTTAATGTTGAGTGAATAAATTTTGAAATACATATATAAATGGTATGTAATTTACCGTAAGAAATAAGAAAGCGAAATGTTTGAATGTTTACATGAAAAGGTTGGGCGAAATGAAAGAAAAAATATGTGTTGGGGGTGGAGGAAGGCAGAGAGGAGGATGGTGAAATGTTTAAGCGTCTCGACGCTCCACCCACCTCTCTCCTGACATTTTAACAAACAGCGGCGCGCCCAGAGCGGATAATTATTTTTACGAAGAGCCCGATTACTCGCGTCTTCATTTGCTGGGTTCTTCGCCCGGACGATTTTTCGTATGAGACTCACTTTACCTTTTTGTGGCCTTAGGCCCCTGGCCCCTCAACGGAGGGATGGAGGCGTGGTGCCGGTCAGTGTTTTAAATCACCTCCACCAGAAGGATAACCATCCACCTCTCGTCTAACATTCTCGCACCCACACGCTTTCATAAAGCATAAAAGTCTCCCGACACTGTGCAAATATCTTTAATACACGTCTACATAATTGTTGAAATAATAAACCTTCATATTATATATCGCGGCAGCGCATCTTGTAATGCTTTTATATTTAGTTCGGTTTAACTGTGTGCATTAAATTCAACATCAATCGATATTTTTGTTTATCTCGACAGAAAAAGGTAAGTATCGCTTTTTAATGTTTCTACGGTGGCAGCAATTACAATAAATTATATAATAAATTATTTCTGATTATGTAGTATGAAATGAAATACGTGAAAAATTTTTCAATTGTGCTTTCAATGTAATTTTGTCTGTTCTAGAACTCTTGGTGCTAACAAAACAAGAAGGTAATAAAACAGGGAATGAGAAGAATCATGAGAATGGTGTAGGGCGGACGAGGCGTAAAACCAATATGAAATTACTTTCGTGCGCACTAACGCCAAATTGCAGGTAATAAAGAGGGCAGATAAACAAATGAAGCAACGTGAAATGTGAGCTGCAGCAATGGTGAGAAGGAAAACGTGGAGAGTAACAAGGATGATGAAGAGGAAGATGAAGAAAAGCACGGAGCAAGGCAAAGTAGTACCTCGTCAAACGATGCTCCTTTTTACTCAAGTCTATAAATTGAAATTTCAAATATTTGATTTTTCCGTTAACTTCATTGATGAATCTTCTAAAATCACTTCTCAAAAATGTATTAAATTTGATTAACACTGATTATCTTTTTGATTGCATGATCATTAAATTCAATTAGTATTATTCGCTCATTCTATAAACATGATTTTAAGGACAATTGATGAAGTGAAATGAATGAAACTCTCGAAACCTTTGTTGGCCCGGAATGAGCAATCGACACAACTTGCGTAATTTATAAATAATATAGTGACTGAGCGAATCTTGAAGAAGTAGCGTGACGTGACCTCACCAGGTAGGCGAGGTAATCCGTTCTAATTAATTAACCGTTAGATTATCATTGGCACGCGATGCGCGTGTTACCCCTTTGGATACAGAGTGGCCAACGAACAGGAGTTCTGCCTCGCTCGTGGTACCATGATGGCCGACTGTACGGCCCTTTCTGATGATGAAGAAGAAGAAGAAGAAGAAGAAGATGAGAAGAGGGGAGGGGAAGTGGGGGTAATGATGCTCATCACCCGACAGTGTTTTGCTATACTAACATCAGCCGCTTCGAGAACTCAGAGAAAGATCTGATCTCATCTGCGATAGGGCCTTCGGGCCCTCCCGCCTCAGACCTCTCCCACCCGCGGGCACATAATGCCCGCTTCACTCTGTACCATTATCTGCCACGTTATACACTTTCATTGTACATATGTGCATGTGCAAGTGCTCCCATCCGTCGATGCACTACATCCTCAGGCTCTACATCTACCATCTACTCTAGCCTAACATTGAAGGAGATTTAAATTCATGGGAAGACACCTACGACTTCTTCATACACTTCCGTTATAGTTTGGTCCAGATTCATCGTGATGATAGAATTCGTGAAACAGTTTGGTGAAAGTTGATTTGACTTGATAAAACAAGCATTTCGTGGAGTCAGATCTAATATGGAGAGTTGGTATTGAAATGTTCACAATTCAGGTGGTTAGGCCGAATTGCAGATTGGCTAAATTCGTTACATTATTGATATCTAGAGAAACAGTGATGGGCGAAAACGATTCGATACTTTTGTATCATGAAGATAAATCTAGATTTTCAGGAGAGAAGATAATTATAATAATTCTAATACAGCAAAATCCTCGCGATCGTGCCCCGAATGCAGTAACTCGTTATATTCACAGTTCCTGGAATGTTGATTTACAAAGTTGGCGACGCGATATTCATGATACTCCCATACTTTCAACAACACTCTGGGACTCCGCGATCAACAAATCAAATGAACAAAACCGAAAGAGCACGTGTACGCACCCGACTACTTACACGACATAAAGTATGTTTCCAGGGTGGACTGCAAAGTTATAATTACTTGTCTTATAAATTATGAATCCGGCGATGGAAGATAAAATCGCGGCGAAATGCTTTCAGGACATAATCCTCAACTTGTCATTCTGTGTCGTCCTTCCATTCTCTAAAAAATGAGAACAACAAAAATGTATACAATATAATAAACAGCTAAAGCCCTCTTGGGATTGAAAGAAGATAGCGCACGAAATATTACCTATAAATATAAGCAATTAAATTTCGCAGGTGAACTTCGGGCTACGTTTTAATTCTGATTCGTGTGCTCGGGACGATATTGTTGAAGCAAAATACACGGACGCTTTTACTTTCGATATATTACGAGTGGAGGATTTAAAGTAATGTGCAAGAAAGTAACAAGAAATATACTTATAAAAAGGATAGACATTATTTAAATCACATGCGATTTCAGTTGTAGTGAATAAAATATAATAGGGAAACAACCGATGGAAAGTTCTGATAATACCACTTTGCGTGAAATGGTATTTTGCTGGGAATTTGTGTTTCATTTAATTTCAAAATTCTAAGATCACAAATCTCATTTTTCCAGTCATGGTCGACCCTTTTTTTATTTGAACCTTCGCAAAATAAAGCAAAGAGTTTGAAGAGTTGAGAGTTATGATGAAGTATATTTGCATAATCACAAGACTTGTTTTGATGTTATCCACGACTTTATTTACAATATTAATAATTGAATCGAAAGAATATCTAGAATCTCTAATTTATTGACACAAAGAAGTTACCCAATTGTCCTCTCTCGATAATATAAATTCAACTCTCGAGTCGTTTCTTTCAATAATAAATCAAAAGAGCATCGATTACTCTTGGTGTCGTGAGTATTTATAATGTTTCATATCGGATGATTTAGCAGAAAGCACAAGTGGTAATCGTTCAAAGAAATCTTAAAGTGAAACTACAGAAGAGATGATATGAGTGTGGATGTGGAAGGTGGTAAGGTAGCCAAGTTGGTCATTAAGCGTTGAATCATCTAATGAATTTCTGCCTCGCTGCTGCGAATCCTTCCGAATATCCTTTTGATCATCTTCTTTAGCATTAGCTAGAGAGAAGAACCAACTCCTTTCTCGTTAATAAAAGCCAAGATGGCGGCCAGCAGGGGGTCCGCGAGACTCCGCTGGCCTCCTGCAGTTTTGACGGCTCTATCCAGGTCTTGTTATGTGGAAAGAGAGAGACTCGGATCCCTTCTTCGAGGTGAAGAAGTGAGAGGCTTGGATTCGAAACCGCTCCTGTGGCGATGGTCTCGGTGCAGCACGTCACTATCACACGCCTAAACACACCTCGTGCATCATCCCAAGAAGAGGCTTTGTTTTCTTCTTCTAATATAAACTAAACTAAACCTGACTCTCAAACTAAACTCAAACCACTCCTGACACTTCTTACCTTCACATTCTTTCATTTGCACAACAAGAAGGTGAATTGCAATTAGTGTCAAAGTGATGTGTCACGTTTAGAAAGAGATTGAAGATTGTGTAGATTGTAGAATTAGTCCAAGTTGTGCAATTAATTGGCGTCTTTAAGAATGGACTTGTCTAGGGTTCATTTTAACAATATCAAGCACCTTGAAGTCTTCTAATGAAGTTGTTGAAATATTCTGGAATGACTAACTTGTCAATTCCGAGACTGAATGTTTCAGAATATATAACACTTCGAAACTCCAATGTGGAACGTCCCTATATACGAGAGGTGCATCAAGTATGTATAATTCAAAATATTTGGTGTATACTTCGTATTTATGGACGCTGCGCAACTGCATTAGATCAAGTTTGCGAATTGGGAAGAATGGACATGATGAAACTTCTTTTGAGTTGGGGTGCCAGAATTAACCACATAGAATTCTGAATTCTGCATCATGCGGTTGGAGAAGATGGACACATCTGCATTTCCTCCTCCAGCTAGCATGATACAGACATTAAGTCTTCGATTCAGGTGTTAATGTCAATTTTGCCGATCCAGTAGATAACGGTAAGTAGATTTACGCAGTTTTGCAGAAATTTCTTTCATTAATGTTAATGAATGTCAATTGATGTATTATTCATTTTTTCAGGAAGGTAAACACAGTAAAGCAGGCTGTAGAAAGAAGGAAAACTGAGGCAGGCTACTTTTTAGGGATGGAAGTAAAATTGTTTTTGACATGTATTTCGGATGAAATATAAGTTGATCAACTGTCAGAAGTATGCGCCCTTTTTATACGAGTTTATATATATCTTAAGATTGAGTCACAATGTATAGGAGGAATTTTATTCCAGAATTGGAGGTATCGAATTTCTGTAACGAGACGGCAAACGCGTGCCAACTTACGTGGGAATGGGACGGGGTAAATAAGTCGTGAAGAACATAGAGGGGTGATTTTATCCGCAGCATAGTTATTGTCCTGACCAAAGGACCACCACAATAATTCCCTTCTGCGTGGGAGCTGAGCGAGGCGTTGCTTTAACGCTTCGCATAAATTCTCTCGTGGAAAGGACTAAACTCATCTTCTCCAATTTCCACGCAATAAACGTCAATTTGAAAAAAATCTGAAATCGAGTAAAACAAGCAATTCAATAAGTTTAAAAAAAACTGCTCTATTTAAGGAGTAGGTTGACTTAAAATAAGCAAGATATATTAGCTGCAGGAAGTGTTTGAAGGGCCTTAATGGCGCTTTATAAATGATGCAAAAAATAAATAATCAAACACATTGTGCGTGGCGAGGCGCGGAGCAAGCTTTTAAGGCATTTATCTTCCCTGACACTCTGTTTATTAAAAATAATGATTCGAAAGAGAAAGAAAAACGAAACTCGCTTCTCCATCCTTCTGCCTAAGCCCCCGTCAGGGTCTTTTGATCCTTTCAGTCTTGTTTTTTTCTCTTCTCGATGCAGTCGTCTTCCAGGCTCGTGACCCAACCTCGCGCCTGAGATCATGGCGATGTGATGCCGTTAGAAAAATAAATTTTGTTTTAATAGGCCTTCGGAGAACGCGAGACTTTGGTTTTAAAACATACCGTTTAGGTCCTCCAATTCTGATGACACTCCCATTTTTTAAACCTCTAATAATAACTAACCGAAATTTACCCGGCGTTGTCCCGAGTTTGAAGAGATTTCAAGTCATGTGGTTATAAATTTTCTTCTTGATTGTATTTCAGACCTCTTTCGAAAGTAATTCCTGTCACGATTAACAATTTTCTGCTCATCCACCTGTGACTACCTTGTTCTAATCTATATCTGAATCACAAAGTAGGGAAGTCACTTAAATTTCCGGAAAACTACTGTAATCGTAACTCACGACACTAGAAGTGACTGGTCACCATTAAGTTCCCAAAACAAATGATAATTAGTTCACTGAACACGTTTCTGTAGATAGAGAAAACACCTAGAGTCGAGTAGTGGCAGCAATCCCGCAACGGGACCAGTAGATGTCCCTTGGGATAGGCGGTCCACCAAAACACGGTCGTCACTCTTTTACGGGGTTCAGCAGGTCTTTAGGGCTCAGGATGAGTTTAGACTTGAGACCAGTTCGTAGAATCGTATCTGTTCGGGGACATCTGGAGAGTGAAGAGGACCATGTGATCAGCCTATCTTTTTAAAGTCAAGGATCTCTGGGAAATTTAAATAACCTAGGTCATGAAGAAAAGAGACCTTTGAATTTCCTTCGGTTTAGGGTCTATAATGTATTTTATCTTCCAGGAAGTGTTGTAATAAGACAATTTGTATATGGGATCTTTTCTTCTTTCTACTAGATTTCATCATTTTGACATTTTTATCATTTAAATTAGAGAGAAGTTTTTTTTTAGATTAGAGAGATTTGTTTTTTTTTTTAATGTAGATCAAGTTTGATAGAACTTCTCATGCTATTATCGAATTTCGTAGAAAGGATCCTGAAAGTATCAAGCACGAATTACCCATACAGTTGCACTACAACTGTTGACATGCACATGCTTAATATTCATTTAGATAATAGCAAAATTCAGTTAAGGGGACAATCGCTCTTATCTTGACAGGTGCAGGGACTCGATTTATAATAACAGTTTTATTTTGATTGAAGAATCGAACTTGAGACAAGAACTGTCAGGTGGTCAAGCGCAAAGTCCAGCTTCTTCAAGACAAACTCGGATCCAAGAACGGACAACGGACGGATGGACATGGCAACAAATGGTCTTGCCGGTACAGATCTCTATCTTGGGAGTGGTATATTTATGTGAAGCGCGCCCTGGTAATGCAGCGACCTACCGAAGAAACTTGCTCACTATGAGCTTCCAACTCTGAAGCCTTCAACCACATTCAATCCTGATTGTGAGCACTGAGCATTTCACTGCATTTCTGTCTTTCTCCTGCTTTCAATTGGCTAGCACTCAACTTCGAGGACGAACGTAACCTGAAGCCGTATTCAGTCATCACGCCGGTAATTTCCTCGAAGCAAGAAACTAATAGATACCGGTTATCTTCCCTCTTTCCGTTCAACTCTTGTGGCGTCAAGTATACCTATCAGGGATACACAACTCGAAGGCAACTCAACGTCAAAGAAACTCTTGGGCATGCTTTAATATGTTGCAAGCTGAGAATATTCGCCATTTTTTAAATTGAGGCTTGTGTCGTTCCAAAATTTAAAGTTTCAAGAATCATTATGTGTTCCAGTGTAGGGTCAAAGTTCATGGCATAGTTTAAATTTTTAACGCAATCGGCCAAGAACTTCGATCGGAACTCGACAAAAAAATTCAATTCCCTTTCAATACTGTTTCTTGTCGAATATTTCTTGTAGAATATTTTTCTATTTGGAATTCTTGAGCATTGAAGAACTCTAATCATTAATGCACTTAAAGCGCATACCGAGAGGCGAAGAGGAAATCGAGATGGAAGAAGAGGTCAATGAAAGGAATAGAAAGGGAGTAAAAAGTGGCTGAGTAAGACATCTTACTCTTATATGCGAGTCGAGAAGAGGAGAATAAGAGTTGAACTTGGGTACGATGAACAAGAAGAGAAGAGATGAAAAGGGGTGAAGAAGGAAAGGGGGGAGGAGGAAGGCGGAGGGCCAGAGGGTTGGTAAGGAGAGGCCCAAGTGGTATAATCGTGATAAGCAGGTGATAGATGCCCCTTAGGGCCTTACTGTTGGCTCTCGTACAGACAATGGCTATTTGTTTCTGCCTCACCTTGTTGCCTCTTCAGGTCCATCTTACGCGTTCCAAGTTCCAATGGCGTGCCATCTTGCCCCAAGTATCTGAGAACCATGCCGAGGCTGTAGTACCTCGACATCGCCTAAATCACATCGACAGATAATCACAACTTAATTTACCCCCCGCAGCGAGGTCATAGTAGCGCTTATAGTGTGACTAAGGCACAATCGTTCACTGGCATATAGGAATGAGAGAAAAAGAAAGGGTGTAGAGACGATATGCTACCAGCCATTGCCCATTCATTGTATGCAGATGCGGGTGCAACATCCGAATATGGTGGGAATTAATCCGCTTGAGCCGATGCGACATTTACAATTGGAGGTAGGAGGACGTTTATTCCTTCGAGAATGAACATTTGAATTTCACAGGTGCAGCTAAACGAGGTTGTGAATGTAAAGCTTTCCTCGTTCTTTTATATTTTAGATTTAACTCTGGTAGTGAGCGGAAGTTATAATATTATTCTTGTTTCGTATTATTTAAATCTGATAGAGATGAATGATTAGCTCTAAATCTTATCTGGTTCAAAAGAACCCTCGAGTTTTTCGGATTATATTGAAACGACTGCGTTTAAACTTGACACGCAATTTGTAGTGGTAAACATTCTTCTATAGATAATTATCCGAATTAGAGAGGGTTTTTTATTTTATAAATGGAAAAATGTATCCTCACTTATACCCTAATTGACCTGAAACAAATTACTTCATTCCATGCAATCGATAGTTTGCATGTGTCCCATTTTTGCCATTTCTGTGAGAGGTTGAGAATATGATGTACTTAAATGTTTAAGGTGCTCTAATAATGGATAATAATGTGCATTTTCAGTAAGTTCGTGAACTACATACTAGGAAATGAAATTACACTTAAGTGCACGTATACTCTTATTAAGCTTTTTCGTACATATTCATTAGAACGAGTTGCATGGTACCCTTTTCAATATAAAACATATTATGCACGCAACTTACATTCTTGAAATATTTATGCTGAAATTAGATTTTATTATATTTTTATCGTAATAGGGAATTAACAGCAGAGCGAAAACGACAGGAAGAAGTTATTGAAATTGATATTTGGTGGGAAAGGATTAACATTCCACTTGAAAGGAGATAATTAACAAATCTTTTTGTGATTATTCATGCGATTTGAATGCGGAAGATGCCAAGATATTATCGACATTTATTTAATCGATCGTTGTTTTTAAACCTCCTTACAATCCTACAAAATTTGAAGAAATCACGTAAGTTTTTAATCGTGACTTTGTCTACTCCGGATTTATAATTCTAACGTTACTACACTTCCTTTGATATAATCTTGAAGATCTATATGTAAATAAATTTACTTCATTCTCTCATTTCCTGATGTCGCCCATATTCGTTTCCTCGTATCACATCCAGAGGTAATATCAGATTTCTAACAGGAACGATAAAATAATTGTCCTCCCAGAAGCAATCGTTGATGACGCTCACGTTTCTTTCGACGAATTTTTACGTGGATGTGAGATACAGCTTAAGATGTGACTGCGGCGAGGACTTTATTAAAACTTGATGGGACTTTAAGATACTAAATTCCGTGAAGTGAGAATGTTGTAATCTGAGCTTCAGAGCACGCAGTTATTATTTTCCTCTCACTCACCTTGCGTCTCAAAAAATAAAAAAGTAAGTACGAAACGTTAACATAATCAAATTAGTAAAAAAAGAAACGGAGGTAATAATAATAATTATCGATTTTCAACTGGCTGAAGTAAGAAATTCGTATTTTTGTTGCAGATTGACGTATTCATGATTCAATATTAATTTACAAATCATAGATTAATTCCAAATTGGCCGAAGATTAAAATGGATGTAAATAGCATAGAGAATCAGTAAATTTGCAAAGAAAACTAATGTCATGGTAATAATTGATGCCTCGCATGTGAAAGACAATCAATCTCAATTCCCTTATCTGTTATCGATATTGGCGTTAAGGTAAGTTAGCTCAAGTTTTATACCGGGACATGCGTTATAATAATATGTACATGTCGATGTGCGTCAAATCATTATATATATATATAGAGAGCAGAGCACGTATTCGTTAACGTATCAATCACCTCGAGTGGCGAGCGCCCGATCACCCAGTCATCATTAAAATTCATTTGCTGCCGATTCAGGGTCTCGAGTTCGTCTCGCTAATCATTAAAGCGAATCAAAGGCCTTCAGGTTTCGTAGTTTGTAGCCAGGAACTGGCGACCAGCGAGAAAGTCGACGTGCGGGTGCCGTGCGACTCACTCACAATGGATCGCGATGATTAATGAGGATTTACTGCTGAACCTGTTAATGACGCGCTGACTCGACGAATCTGCTAACTAGCCCTTTCGAACAGAGGTTATAACTTCACGTAACGTCGGTTCTTCACCCGCTTTGATTACGACAACTCAAGAGCTTACTTCCACCTTTCAAGAACATGTTACTCTTGGGTTTAAGCTACTATTGAATCTAATGAGAGATGCATGTAAAGGAAGAAATTTATTTGGTTTTCTTACTAATCGGATAAAATGACGTGATGGTTTAATATCTTAATCAGATATAAATATTATAAGCTGGTCGGTACACTGAAAACATTCTTCATGTGGCTCTCACATTGTGAGTTGCCATCGAAGCATATATAATATTTCAGGTGTTTCTTATCATAAAAATGAAGAGGCTGCGATTATATCGAAAATAGTTTCTCGCATTATCGAAATCTGAAGTCACATTCTCTCTTCACCGATTGATTGGATTTATATTCGCTGTCGGTGATCAAGATCAGATCAGAGCTGACAAATGCATGACTGCGTGATTCGTTTTGAGTAACTGCTTCATAAAAATTTGAAGATATCACAACATGTTAAAGGATTGCAAGAGATTCCAAAGGATTTTAAATTATATTTTAAAAATTTCAAAGAATGTAGAAACAATTTCAAAGAATTTAAAAGGTCTTTTAAAGAATGCCAAAGAATGTATGGATTTTCAACAGATTTCAGAAGATGTTCACAAGAATCTTTTAAAATATCTGTCAAAAAGAAAAATTACACCTCCAAAATGCAAACCTGACTGAAATTAAAAGTCTCTGTAAAACAATAACCAGACGTGCATATTATATATTCTGCCCAATCGAAAGTCATTTGATTTGAATCGGAATAAGTTGTTATAACGAATAAGTTAATGTCAGACTCATCACTCATCCACTGCAATATAATTGGTTCATGTGCACATTACCTCCTTTCGTTGATTAAATCGCGCGAAAGGATTTGATAAATTATGTGCGTTTCTATATTGAAGGACATTTGGAACGTTCAGTGGACAGATTGACGGATACCCGCAAATCGTTTGAAAATGGTCTGCGTTGTTTCGACAGACAAACCAGCTGTGGTTAATGACTCCTTACTGTTGGCTGAATTTTTAGTGAACTGCGTTACGTATATGTATATATATACAGTATTATATGTGTATTGTGTAGAATGTACAATATAACATAAATCTCAGCATTTAACGCTCCACCAATTGAGAGCACCCGATTACACAGAGGCACATGACGACTCTATCAGGCTTCAAGTCAAGTATATACACTTTTAAATGTGTGTTTGTAGTGTAATACCGACGCATGCTGACACCTACATAGACGTGTGAGTCAGGATAGGCTCATCTCGAATACCCCATAACTGCGTTATCCCTTATTTAAATAAACACCCACCACCAATGCTGAAGATATTACCTTACTCGTAATTCTACCTGGCGGCAGTTAAAAGAGATGGAGATAAATAAAGGGAGGTGGGAATTGCTAAGAAAATAAGAAATAATGGGGTGAGAGACGATTATCATTTATAAAAAAAAAAAGAGGCTGAATTTTAATACCTCTTCATTTCATCAGAATATTTGTAATCAGATTTGCACTGACTTAATCACTCTCTAAATACGAATTTGTGAAATAATAATAGGCTAATAAACCAGAAATAGATATTCATCTTCTTGGAAATAAGAGACAAAATTTCATGATTCCAATTTTAAATTCTACAATTTTAGAACCTTCAAATAAACGTCTTTTTCAACTTTAAGGCAAGATTACATTAAAAGGCTTTTTGAATTTTCAAGGTTTTAATGAAATTTTATGGAATTTTAAGCATTGTTAAGGAATTTAATTGGATTTTTCGAAATTTATTAAGATTTTTGAGATATTAACGGGTATTCAAGGATTTTTAAAAAATTTTAAACAAATTTTTGCAATTGTTAATGTTGATTCATTTTCAGAATGAAAAATATGTGGTCGACCTTTGAAATTATCTTGACGGCACTCTTTTATTTTGATTAACCTAATCGGCCCATTAATATGTAGCAGTTGATTTAGCCGGATATCATTACTGCTCATACAACAGTTCAGCAGGTTTGGCGGTCTGACGAAATTGAAGACGCAGCGTGTCCTGCATCCTAATTATCAAACAAGCTAACCACTTCCACATATTTACACCGTCACACGTGCGCTTCAAATTTTAGCATTCTCATTTTTTTTTAAAATTATTTTTATTAAAAAAGCGAGAGCCACTTAATTTTTCATGATACAAATTTATCAAAATTTCCAAAGACTGCAATATTAACGATCTTCAGCATCTTTTTTTTTAGTATTTTTAGTATGCTCGGACGATTCACAGAGATTAATGAATTATAATTAGTATGTGTACAGCTGTTTTACTTATCGCAAGAGACCAGCTTATTGACAAATTAATTCCCAAAATATCTTCATATAAAGTTCCTTATCTTAATTCTCTTCAAAATCTTGTAAACAAGTACGACATACTAATTTAAAAGTCGCCAATTGATATGTTCTACTTATTAGTGAAAATTCACTTTTTCCGAGAATCAAAATACTTTGAAAATAAATTGAGCAATTATTCCATTCACAAAAAAGCTGCCATAAACCCAGTAATTACTCCACACAGTTACTCCCACAAAAAATGTGCCAATTTCTCTAAAGTGTTTTGCAAGACGAAACCCCCCAAGAACCATCTTTCAAGACTCGAGGATACTAAAAAATAATGACGGTGCTGCCGATTGACTCTTTGAGTTTCGAAAAATGGTTCTTGCACGTCGAAACGGCACACCGAATTCCACGGCAGTTGTACCAGCGGTGGAAAAAAAATGCATACAAGATAAGGGCGGAATGGTGATGCCCAGCGGTAAAGGGAGGAGAGGGTTGAGTCGAAGAACTGCAAGAGGGACTGGGAGTACGTTCTTAAACACACATTTTAGGTACTGTAACCGCAATGCGCGGTTAACTATAGTTTAGTAGAAGTTAAACCAATGATTATGTTGTCAGGCATGGTGGGTGGAGTGGAAAGTAATCGCTCACCGCGGCCATACGTGACACACACAACTGGATTTAACATTGCACACACATGAAACGCGTGTTATGTTTCAAGTGTGCGGAAAAATACGTGAGTACTCATGAATGCCCGTGCACGCGAATCCCTTGAACATATATGGACATATACAAGTTTGAGAAGGACGTTACATTGCACACGTTGCCTTTAAGCGTTACCACTCGCACGAGTATATAAGTAAGCCGATTCATCAACATTATCACTGACGGACGTAGTTACCCCCACGAATGCGAGGGGTTACCAACTACCTGCTGTGCCGTATCGCAGACTTTTTCAACTGAAGAACGAACACGCCCCGTGCCCGAACATTACAGCAAATTAATTGGTAGTCAGCACTGCCGCTTTTAGAAACCGGAACTGGGAGCTACAAGTGATACGGATCGTCTGCTTCGATTACAACCTGGCAGAGTAAATTGACCGCCGATGATACGTGTATAATACTTGAAGATGTCCAACCATCTTAATTGAGATTTCCGTGAAAAACACGAGCACTCGTTTTCATTTGCGGGAATTTTATTTAAGGGAAGATATCCGATGCAGGAATTTCGCTATTTAGCCATATATTTAAAATGGGGGCTGGGACGAGGGTCTTGGTCGAGATTTTTATTTTTAACAAGATCATTTTATTTTAATATAGACATTTGTGGGGAAATGATATGGTGGTAATACTTCATTAATATACCGATCGTTCCCAACAGTTTCCATATTTAATTATTTATGGAAAGTACACAGAGAAAAATGGATATTCAGGTTTAATATCTTTGATAGTGAACTATACGACAGCCATCTAAGATATTCAGTCGCAGTATCTGGATATTCAGCCTCAATATCTTAGATATTGTGGATAAATTTTTTTTGTACATTTAATATGAATATCTATGGATATATAGGATTAATATCTAGGTATTTAGGATAAATATCTAGATATTAAGAGTGAATATATTGTGACATTAAATTTTTTACTACCTGAATTTTTTCTCCGTGTAGCAACTATTATCCATTTCTAGTTTTTGCACTCGATCATTTTGCTTAAGGAAAGAATTTAAGACATTTACCAGTAAGGAATGAATGTGCCTTGTAAGGGTCCTTGCTAATTTTTCCAGAAAAGGAGCATACTAGAATTATGGAAAATTGGCCAAGACTCTACTATCAGAACCCCATAAGAATTTTTGCATGGGATGAGGTTCTCTCTCTTTTAGATAATATAAGTTTCGCAGAAAATTTATAATTTATTTAGCTTTGCTGCTATATATCAAGTTATGGATTCATAACTATATCAATCTCGATATCAATACGTTTGTCAGATGGAAGCATGTGTTAAAACAAAGTTATCATGTCTTTTATAGTTAAGTTTTGTGAATGATTTTCGACTTATTATGGTAACCATAAAAAGCTAAAAGAGAAAAATTTTTACAGTCGAAGATGAAATATGATTTAACTAATAAGTAATGTGTCCAGTTGGATGTATCTAGAGTTGGTTTCAGTTTCTCGTTCGATTGTCGAAGTTAAGCAGTGCATGACTCGGTTATAGTCGGATGGGGGCCGAGATACTAGATAGAGAGTATATTTAATAAAGGAGTTTTTGGGTACACTGTTTCGGCAGTAAATGCACCAGTAATATCATCACTGCTTTAGTTATCGTCAAATGGCGAAATATTTTTCATAAAATAAGTATTTTGTTATCGAATCAACGATTCGATTACTACAAAAGCTATTTTTTTTACCCTGATGAAAACTAAAGCATATTTATTATTTGAATTTATAGTGAATATAAATTAAACAATTAATTAAATATCATATAAAGCAAACCAAATTATATTTTTTAAACTATAATCTGATCACTTCAATAATTTACGAAAATCAGAATCGTGTTTAACATGGTATTATAAGCATTTGAAATCTTTCATTTTGCTTAAGGTGACGATTACTGGTGCATTTACCTTATATATTTTCAAAAGATTTCAAAGATATCCAGATTTCATAAAGGATTTCAAGAGGATTTAAATTGATTTAAATAGATTTTATTAAAAAAAAATGTTTGTAACAATTCAAGGAAGTTTCAAGATATTAAAGTAAATTAACATTTTTGTAAAGTTTATATAGTGATTTTAAATTATATTAAAGAATTTCCAAAACGTTTCAATCTTTAAACGTTTCGAGCATGAATAATATAATTTACGAGTGAATGAAGTGAGTGGTAAGACAGCTACCGTTTAATCAACTTTTCTCCAGATCCCTCTTGCCTTATACAATATACATATAACTCACACTTTAGCCACTTCATTATTAGCATAGAAGTAACTGGTTTTCAAATTGTTCATATGATTATATAGTTCCGAGTCTATTTGAAAGTTCCACCTCGAAATTTACACTTAATATTCATTCCTAAGCTCTGAAGCAACAACTAGTTCATCATCTCAATATTCATCAGTTCATCAGTTCATCCGTTCTTACAAGAAACAATTTTCATTCGAGGCAATCATCACCAAACTAATGCGCATCTCAACTCAACATCTCCAGTGCAAATTAATCATGCCTCGCTTATAGCCTGGGAGTTGCGATTTTCGCGCAGCATCTCGAGGTGTTCAATCAACTAGAAAGGGTGAGACGTTCGGTTATACGGAAGTCGCTTTGCATGGTAGAAAACCGAAGTCTAACTTGTATGTTACAAGTCAAGTGCATACAAGTTCAAACAAGTTATACACATACATACAGAGTCATTAAGATGGTGTATGTTCTGTACATATAATGTGCAGACATTACCACGTGGATGCACGGTTTGTTAAGTGTAGCTGCGTGTACACGATCTGTCCGAGATTGGTCCATAAGAGCACGTTGCACGAGTGAGTAACAAGTAACAAGATAACTAGTAATAAGAAGGTAATGACTGTGGCGTAAAGAGAGGGGGTGAAGGGGAGGATAGCAAGCCAAGGCGCAAGAAAGTTGGACGTATATATGCTCGTAACTCTGGACACTTAACCGCCGGTTAAACCGTTTCGTGCGCTAAAACCACCGACGGTTAAATCAACAATCTCAACCAATGAGAGAAGAAGAGAGTGGTGAGAAAAAAAGGAAAAAGTGACAAAGTGAGAGGGAGAGAGGGAGATAGGGAATTTCTGAAGGAAGGAGATTCGAAAACGCGAAGGATAAGGTGGAGGTGCCCATGCCGTGGCGCGCTACGGTTATTGGTCGTAAAGTGGTGAGTTTTCAGCGGACGAAAATAAATATTTCGACCGATAAGTGCATACGCGAGCCTGTGCGCTTCAGGTAGGCAAAGTTATGCACGCACATGATCACCTATCCTGTCTAAAACATCGTGTACAATGCACAATTCTGCTCCCTCCCACCTCCTTCAAGAAAAAGATTACTAAGTTGCATTTATTACCAAATAACTGCAGCGGAATGCAAAACACGTGTGTGCATGAATATATACGACTTCCGTTTCACGTATTGTGAGATTTTTGAAACTGATTTAAACGGCAGCTTAAAGAAATGACAATAGAAAATTAAATGAACATTTCTTTATGCTACTAAGTTTTCAGTCAAGGGACTTTGTTATATTTTACGATCTTTTAAGTGTTGCTCTCGCGAGAAACAAGTTTGAAAAACAATTAAATTATATTTACTGCTAAGGATAAACAAGAAGTTCGTAGATTTATCAGGTAGATAAGGAAAATTCATCAAACTTAATATGAAAAATTACAGGAAAGTAAAACTCGACTGGTCCCATTGATAATAGAAGATTATTATGTTTTGATACTTACATTGAATACGATTAACTAGTATGATTATAATTACACTTTAGTCATCACATGCGAAACCTGATCTGATCAGCCCAAAGATGTAATACTTGTACAAACTATTTATACTGCATCCTGAACAGGTTTTTCTTGTTCTAAACTATAGTCTAGTTCTCCACTTTTCATAGTTTTAACTACAATTCACATCGACTCTGATTAATTACCTGATGCTGGTAAAATGTGGCTTTAATTACTTTGTTTATAGATATAAAGAACTGATATTTTCCTCGCGAATTTGAAAATATTATCTGACATTTGCCAGTTTTCGATAAATCGATAGCTTTCAAGGCTGGGAATTAAAAGAAGTACTAAGTGTGTGTTAAAAATCCTGACCTTTGTTAATGCGACTGAATGTCTGTGTAAACTCGCTGGTTATTACGCGTAAATACTGTGAGAGGTACTTAAGCATTCGAGATGCTCCCTGCGCGTGACGCCGGCCCATTATTTTCGCTCGATGAAACAATTAGTCAGCTACGTAGACGGCTGTAATCAGGTAAGAGACGATTATTGCAGTCTTATTATATCAGGGTTGCGGAGGACGCGTGTAATGTATAACATTACCATAAAGGATTCCTAATATCATAGTAGATTCAATCTTTTTTTTCTTTAGTAATTGTTACAAAGGTCCTTTATTACTACAATATGTTCTTTTATGACCAGTTTTTTATTCAAGCTGCAAGGATTATTGAAATGTGAAGGGTATAATGAAATTATCTCTTGAAAATATGATAATCATGTGTCAGTTTTATTAATGAGAGTTCGTCAAAAATCGAGCAGCCATGATTTATGTAAGAAAGTTTTGAACTGAAAAATAAATCAACTTATGCGAGTTTAAACCAAGAAGCCACCAGTATTCATTTCTGGATTTCAAAACCAGATAAATAATGAATCAATAAATTGACGTCTTTTCCACTTGCACATTACCCTTTTTAAAAGTATTTTCGTTGAAATTATAATTAATCCTTTTATTTCATGCATTTGAATATTCGAGCTTGAAGTTTTAGCGAATCATCGTAATTCTTCCAACCTCTCCGCTTCAGATTTATGTCTTCGAAGCTGTTAATAGCTCTGTGGGAGTAATCCTGATTAGTGATTCGCGTAAATTGTCCTTTTAATTTATTTATATATTTGCTGACTCTTGGTCACCCTCCGCGAACTTACGATTGAATCACAAGGGACAAAGTAAACATTCGATGCTCGAGTATTTTTATGTCGCATGAGTTCCCTCCCCTTTTTTTCTGCCATTAAGCAGGACGAAGGATCGCATACGTGCTCGCATTGTCGCGTGTAATTTCAAAAGTTACGGCCATGCAAATGTACATACAGGCGGTGCAGCGTTCCGGTACAACTGCGCGACAACGCGGTCTTAGTGCTGTAAGGGCGTAATATCAATCTTGGATCTTGTTACACGAGCCGTTTTGGTTTTCGAGCTTGCCTCGGGGTAGAGAAAGGCCGCAAGTCCAGAATGCCGAGCCAAAAGATACGTTCATGGTCGCTGGTAGGCGGCGAAAGATACCATCTTGCCGACCAAATTGTTTCGGATTGTTGGTTAATTGGAAGCTCGTTTTGAACCTGGCGTGATTCCTTCTCTCACATGAAAGAAAGAAACAACATTATACTTAAAACTAGTTGCGATCTGTGATCTTTCAGCGTATATTGCGGCATTAACAAAAAAAAGGGGGGGAATATGTTGCCGAAATTGTATTTTTGACGAAGATGATATTTTCATATGAACCGATTTGCAATTCAATGAAATCTGTTTGTCTTAAAATTGAGAAAAATGTTTATTTGAAGGGTCTAAAATTGTTGGACTTGAAATTGAAATTGAAATTACACTAGGTTGTATCTTTTTTTGTATTTGAATTATATTGCCAGTAAAATATAAACTCCCTACATTTTTTGATATACACCTGCATAATGCTAGATTACCCGAGTACTTGGCAATAAACACTTTTTACCTAAAACGTGTAGCAGAAGACATGAAGTTAATGATACTTAACTAATTTTTTTTCTGCTGCGCGAGTGCTAATCATGAGATATTCTCGCGAGCACTTATAAGGTGATCACCTCCCTTTTTTTGAAGGTTTAGGAATTCCAGGCTTTTTCCCGAGAATTTTTAGACAAGACTTATTATCGCCTTTTGCTGATCGACATTTACTGATGTGCGCGTGAGTAGCTGAGGTGGCCTAAAAAGTTCCCACATTCTACTCGAATTACTCGACTGGCACGAAGAGGATGCACCAAGATCAAGTGCATCCTGTTATTCTCTCATTTTGCAAAAGAGAGTAGGCAAAGCAAAGGTAACTTACTCCTGTCCGAAGGTGGAGTACTTCTGTGGGTACTCTCTATATCTTCAATAGGCCAAGTTCTTTGCATGCTTATTACCCTAATGCCAGTACTTAACACACTGTTGGCTGCACATATTCGTCGTTTATTTGCCATACCAACAACCGGGTGTCTTACCAACTAAGCAGGGGTGAATGCTATCTCTATATACATCTATTTGAAATACATTATTCATGAATTTTCTATCATGTAAACGAAGAGTAAACTGAGCAAGTCACAATTTCCAACGACTCGTGAAGAACTGAACACTTGTAACGAAAGGGTTTGTTGATAATCTCTCCTCATAAAACAAAATAGCATGCGTAAACTAGTAAGTGGCTCCATTTCTATACTCGTACTCGTAAAAGAAAATATTCTAATTTTATCTGGTGTTAAGGTATCGTTCAGAGCTAGTATTGTCCTAGCAGCTCTATATTTAAAAAATATCTTTCCTTGGAGGAAACATTGTTTGCTGGACTCCTTCATTTAAACCACCACAAGGCATATAGTTATTTACCTTCCCAATTTTGAAATTTCATATCAAACTAAGTGGGGAGGAGGAGGTACCACATTCTGCAGAAACGCAAAAAACAATTTAGATCCAATTTCACGTCCTTTTATACAATATAAAGGTGGCGGATCTAAATTGGATTAGCAATCTGAGAAATAGTTACAAATGTGATTCAAAAATCCTTTAATAAATAGCTATTGCTTAAATATCGTGTATCCAATTAATAGTATCTCTCCATCAATCTTGATTAATTTAAGAAAAAGGCACCTTTCTCTATGTTCTTACGAGTGGCCAACAACTCAACGGGTTTCGATGTAAACCTTCTAATAGCGCGAGGATGACTATATCCTTCTGATTTATGGCAGTATGATATTATCGAAATAAATCTGTAGAATTTAAAGCTTGGCAGAGAAAATTTGTCCGTCGCACCCGGTATATAGATTGCCAGTGAGCGATGCTGCCCCAATGGCGTGGCGTTCTCCGCAGATAATTATCACTAACCATCAGCTATTTGCGAGGAATGGCTGATAATTGCTACGTTGTTCAACCACGCGAGCGATAACCTACCTAGGACTCCTTTTAGACGAGCGCTGCAGTCACTGCGAGCCCTCGAGCTCAGTTTTTACGCCGTTACCTCGTTTACTCACATGGCATTCGAATATACACTTATGTACCTATATATGTATATTTAAAAATGTAAAAATGCATTTGTAAAAATCCTGTTGCCAATACGCCGATTACTTAAAAAATACCAATTATTATTCTATACTTATCTTAAAATGTCTGAGAATTATTCTTGGTCGTTTAATAATCAGTTATTGTTTACAAAACTGATAAATTTTTACCGCTTGCGGCATGAAACTGCAATGACAATAAATATTTCAAAACGCTAGAATTAAACGAACCGATAAGATGTTAAATTACTAGATAAGTGTTTGCATAAACGAGAACTTTACAACTCTTTCAAATGTCACAGTCTCGACTTTCTGATACTGCTACAATTTAAGTTTCACTATTAATATTCACGCGTCAGTAGAGCCATAAAGACGTGGAGCGACTTTATCGCTCAATTAAATTATTTTTCATTTCCCTGCGTCAATTAATTATGGCAAGTGAATTTGAATCATTTCAGATTTGTATATAATCATCGTGTAGACGAGAAACGCTAATTATATCTTGAGAACATACATTTTGAGTGGAAAAGAAATCTATTTCGCTAGTAGTTCAGAATCCAGTTGATTTCGCATACGCAAATCTCGCGCCATATAGATAAGCTTATAGGTATAGAAGCTTGAGTCTAACAGCTAAGAGCGCTTGATATCTTCCGGCTGCCTGCGGATAGCTTCTCTTATAGCCTTGTAAATTGCAATGGTGCTACGGCGATTTAATAAACCTGGCGTACTCGCTCAGACTTATTGACGTGAACGCACATAATATTATTAATGGAACTTTATATATCTCTCGAGACAGAAAAGTGACGCTCTCAGTAATATAATACGCACACCTTCTCCCACACAAGTATCAGCGGATATAGCCAGGTATCAACGGTTATGGACAGACTAATTTAATAGTCTTGAGTTTCCGAACGACTGCTCAGAATGAATGGTAAAATCTTAATAAGAGGCTGAGTGATCTTTTAAGATATTTGCGATGACATGGATGTGTAACTGGTATTTTTAGGTTCGACTTAGAGGCGCCTAATCGCGTTGAAACAAGAATTATTACAGCAATCAGTGTCAGTTTATTACTCTTGCAGTATAATTGCAAAAGAGCAAAGTGAGATAATATTAAAAAATCACCTGTGGAAAATTTTTGGGCAGCTTTAAGCTTTAGAGGGGCTGAATCTAGTTTCTTTAAATTAGGCAATCTAATTGGGTCCCTATCGGGCCCACATGTGTCCGAATAAAGTACAAATCTGGTTTATGTGCGAAACAAATTAAAACTACATAAAACAGTCTTTTAATCTTCAGACAATCTTCTGTTGATTCTCTCTTCGATGGATATCGACTGTTTCACAAGGTTTTTTCTGGACAAATATCAGAAATCTTAGAGCAGTATCATTTCAAGTACAGAGGGAATAACGAAGAGATAGTACAGGTAAAGAAGTTGAGCTGTGGGGAGAGGAGGAACAAGGTGTAATCAGTTTAATGAATAGTCGCTTCGCGTAATTATGGTGAGCTCTCGCCACACAGGTTCGTTCGCGATGCGAGACTCAGAGACTCGATTCTCAAGTGTACAGTATACACACCACTAAAGAGGCGATCCTGAGATTCGCCCTAAAGCCGCATCCGCAGCATCTCGCCTACCGATTTACTCGATCGCAGCTACTTTTCAAACTACGCATTGAAATAATGACTCGCTCCAACCCAATAATAATTAAACTACTTTCTCGAGGTACACTTCTCAGATCCTGAAATGATGTAATAACTGTTCTTCTTTCTAATAGAGTAAACACCTTCATAATAAAATCGAGACTTATAACTTGTTAGTAGACAAATTAGGTGTTTTTAATTGTAATTATAAAATTAGTATCACTCTAATTATTCATGTTATGCTTTTTAAAATTTTTTGACCTTTTTCACTTATTCAATTATTTTATTTTTATTTCTATTCAAAGTCTATTAATAAACTGTATCGATCAAATAATATTACTTTTCAAAATATAGCCTATGATGACGAAAATGACTAAGTAATATCAATTAAGATATTATCGGGTCAATTACTGAGGCTTTCTTGCTTACAAAGTTAAATTAAATCACATTTTAGAGAAAAAGAATATATATATATTCATTTTAGATTTAACGATTTCACATTTCACTTTAGTTAAAACTTTTAGATTTCTTTCAATTAACTATTAATAAGTTTCTCAAGTCAAATTTTAGCAGTCGTGCATACGTATATGTAACTGTATAGAAAAGATTTGGTTACAAAAATTTCTACTAGCAATATATAGTTCACATAAAGGCTTGTCTTTGGCCACAGGTGATCGTTATAAGAGTTTTCTAATCGGAACTCGTGTGCCTGCAACTATGCAATGTGAGTAGCCAATGTAATTAAATAAAGTAAATCGAGCCTTGGCCGAGAGTCCCTGACAACTGACCCGCGAAATTTCCCGTGTGATTGCTGTTCTGAATGGACGTCACTTATGGCGAGAGTGCAATAAATAAAAAACGTATGTAAGTGGTTTTATATGAACCTGACACCTATAATATCGTCCTGCACCTGGCATAAGAGAGTCCGCAATGCACTTTTAATTGTAACATCAGCCATCTGATATAAATTCCTTCTGACTCTTATAAATCTCTCAGCAAACCTGTTTCTCATGTTTCCTTTATCACAATTTTCTCATTGATCTTTCTATGCGAATTTCCTGTTTTTAGTGAGTTCCCTATAATTCACAATCTAAAGAGCCTATTACTTCAAATCAAATCCGTATAACTGATTTCCATGGAATATTAAATAGAAAACCATAGCCACTGGTCTTCAGTATCAAGAAGGAAACGGCATTATTCGCCAATCACTTGTAGAAATGTAAATCCAGACAAATAGCACCGAGAAGAGGTTACCTGGACAAACATGTTGTTAGACTTTCGCGTTGTCCCAGGTTATGATAGGTTCGCGTGGTTGGCCCACATTAGAAGCCAGATCGCGATCTGAAATCGTAGAAATTCTGCATGTAGCCGGATGATACTCGGTTATTAGCGGTTACATGTTGGGTACCCCAGTCTCGCGAGCCTTAGGTAGAAAAGGTATCTCTAAACCATGTCCAGTTGCAGGAGCAGTCGACCTCGGTCCCAACCCGAGCTGTTTCCACCAGAGTAATTCCATAGTTTGATTCTATGATTTTCCCTGCGCAAATCGAAGCAAATTGCGGGACACCTTAGAAGCGTGGAAAAAACCCATCGAGAATTCACTCGCGATTTCTAACGATCAGCTCAGAAGATCTTACGAGATCTTTTGCTAGCAATTATCCTTCATTGGAGAATCGAGAGGAATCTTTCTCTAGATCCGGCTTGGGATATTCTTAAAATTGTTATGTGTGTAATTGTTCAATTATATGATTACAACTTCATATATTGATTTCGTTGATGCAAAACTGACATTTCTAGTAGGTCTTTCAATTATATATGCTGTACCAAGAACGTTGGTTTCATCATATCGGTCAGTCTGCATCCAGTCGTTTTCTAATCATTAATAGTTTTCTATTAATGAAATAGTGAGAACTCCATCATCAGTTGCTTTTGTATTATAGCATTGATTAAATGGAAGATATGGAAGAAAAAACTTTGGCGATGATTGAACCAACGAATTTAAAATCTTCACCGTCTGCAACACCATCCTTTTATTATCTACGTTCTTGTGTGGACCATGAAAGCATGCCCATTGGACACACCATAGTAGAAACGGCAATGCAGGTTTCCATGGGGTCCTCGGGTTCGGCCACTCCAGCCGAAGATAACTCTTGTCGACGACAGAATCGTGTACACATGATTCTTTGCTGAAAGTGGACTGAGAATGCACACAAACACGTGTGTTTTGGAGTGTGATGTGCACGCGGCTTGGATTGTATGTGAACACGCTTGCTACCCCACACCTTGGACAATATTGTAAACAAAATGGTACCAGTATTTCATTGGTAACCCAACACCCTGCGCCGAACCCACACGCATCGCCTTCATTTCCACCACCAGCTAACTTTCTCTACCCCTTCTCTTCGTTTCTGTCTTTTGGTACTCTCTTATTTCTCATTCTTCTTTGTTTTTTTCATTGTGTTTCAACTTCATCTAATCTTTCAATCGCTCTTTCGTTATAATTGGCCAAAGGAATTCCGAAGAGAAAGCTTAACTTTTCACGCGACTTTCGCAAATTCAAAAGATAAAACATTCTGAGGGACTGTTGTAAATCAGTTGCTCATATCTTTTATTTTTTATTGAGGAAAATGGAAATTATTGTGAGAAAATGATCTCCGAGAAACTTCCTATCAATCCTCTATAAATCGTTTTAATTTTGATCTCAATCTGATTGGTGATTAAAGATTATCTAGTTTAATTGAAAGTCATGTTAGACACTGCGTTCATTAGATCGTGAAATCTGTGAGATATAACATGACATGATTAAGATTTCATCTCAGTAGAATCGCACATATATATGAACGATCTCCTTCTACTCATTAATGTTTTTTTTATTTCGATTCTCATAATAAACAGTTAATCTGTGTCTTCGCTGATCGGGTATTCTGCAAAAAGAAGAAAAAACATTAATTAATTTATAGGCTCGCAGCGTTGAAAACCTGTACGATCTATGCTGAAAAAATACATCAGCTGAGATTCAACTTGTATAGACTATACATCATTTTAATTACCTCTAAAGGAAGACCTCAATTACTTTGATGAGCCTTTTAAAATTATAACCGATAGAGTATATTATATAAGTTTTTCTACTATAGAAATAATACAGTGATATCTCTCATTTTATGAACGTGATTAAGCGATCTTATGTGTTCCTTAAAAAAAATCAGAGCGGATATAATCTTGTTACAAGAAAATGCAAAATTTTGTCACAATATTTGCATTATACAATCAACGTATTGAAAAATGAATATTAATATGCTAATAAATGCAATCGCATTAAATAAAAATCTCTTTTAATGCAAGTAATATCTTTCCTCTAGATTAAATTATCGTCAGACTCTAACTGCTTATTATTCATGAATCATGTAATAATGCTAAAATGATACAAAGAAGTAAATAAACAATACTTATCATTTCCGTTAATTACTGCGAAGACGATTAGGCCCGGTCTAATTAATTGTTTATCAAAACCAGTATCTGTAATTGAAGAGAACAGAGACACCATCAAACTGATAATTGGCAGACATGTATTCAGATAGGTAGGGAGATAAGATGCTTCATTCATGCTACTCAGTTGGTTAATTACTTAATTACGGTCTGTAGTCATCAACAACTAAATGACCACTATTTTTAGCCCCAGAGTCGAGAGGCTCATATCGTTTATGGCAAATCAATTCTCCATAATATTGGAAGAAATCGTGTATCGATCGTAGATGCTGATACCGATAATGGAAGAACCTCTTCTAAAATTGTGAACCTGTCGGGTATCCTCTTTCAAATATGCTTATCTTTATCGCATGTTATTACGAGATAAACACGTTCAGGACTATCAATGAATGAAGCAAAACGAATGAGCCTAATTCAACTATAATTTGGACTTTACGAGGCGCCTTAAACGATCAAATCGGTGGTCCGATATCCTTTTACACGTTTCGTGGACTCACTCTCTGGCACACATTCGTGGAAGGCAATGTCGCTACTCGCTCCGTGTTATTCAAATGTAAGAGTTAGACCTACTCCGGCCCTGACTTATTAATGTGCAACAAAATTCCCAAAGAGATCGCAAACATCTGGATATTAAAAGCCTTCGTAAAAAAAAAAAGAAACACTTTTTATTCCTCTCTCTTATACACACCTGTATCAACGAAAAATTTTTTTTAAACTTTCGTGGGTGAGGAAGTATTTAATACAGTCATATTATATTATTCAGGAAGATTTCCAAATTAAAAGGAATATTAAGCTGTTATTTACATGAAAAAAAATTTTGTCACCATCATGGAAACTTAGAATCTGACTCTTCCGAGTTTGAGAATAGTGTTTGATGAATTAACAAGCGAAATAGAATTTTAAACGATTTCGAGAAAACGATTAAGACAACGTGTCACATAAATCAGCTTAAATTCTCCGTCGATAATAAATTATGGAAGCTGTTCTCATATTAAGATTCTTTGCAGTCCTGGTAAAAATTTTTTTTTATGTACAACCCACGCATGACTATTTGGCTGAAAAATTGTGCTATTTTTCAGGACGTCGAGCACTAAAGACTGGGTTTTATTTCCAATTTACCCCCGCCGGTGTCCTAACAATTTTTTTGTAGATTCGTATCGTTTCTGATTTATTAGATATAATGATATGTATTAACTTTTATCTTTTGTTTCATAAATTAAATATATAAATAAGAAGTTGTTTAATCTACACTAAACTGGACATGTATCGTCTCCAATAAAAGTGGTCAGCATATTTATAAAATTAAAATGACTTGTGAAATCTCTAAAAATACTTGTGGAATTTTTCATAACGATAATCATAATAATTATAATTATAATGATAATGATAATGATCAATACATATTAATATATCAAAAATGAAATCACTCTTGCATAAGCAAATTTGTAGTCGATACTAGATTACTTAGATTAGTTTCGAGATAAGGATACGAAGTTAATTAAGCAAAAATAATCTAATTTAGTACAATCAGGAAAACCGATTTAAAAGTGGCCCTGGAAGCGAGTGGAAAGAGCATCGAATCAGACGTGTGGTCAAGCACGTAATAAAATAGGCTGGTCCACGCTCGAACAAATCGTTTAATCCTACTCGAGCGATCGAGGTAATGACGGCCATAAACTGTAACAGAGCACACAACGTTCCGGGCCTAACAAATTGGGCCTGACAGGCGAAATGGGCAGAGCCAGTCAGACCTCGTATACCTGCTCTCGTTGGATGCCAGAGGATGCTACAAGCCCCCATAGGAACCTGGACCAGTGGACCACAGATGCTGTACTGGACATATCACCACTTCCAAGAACCACGCGTGGAAAACATTGTCTAAAATCCTCATTTTTGACCATGTTCGGTCAAGAAAACAACACCAAACTTATTTAAGAACTCAGCTTACAAGACTTTTGTGTTAGTCTGATCGAACATACGAATTTTCAGGCAGACTGGGAGTTAAATTCGTAAGACCTGCCAGCTGACTTGGTCAGTCTTCGCTGAACAGATGGAGTCAACAACCCTTTAGGCTGACTTCTTCATTTCTACTTAAAATGCATTGGGCAGCTCAAACACTCAGCGATAAAGAATGAAGAATATATTTTCAAGATAAGTTATGTACATTTGAAGGTATAATTTGGACTTTTTAAGATTTGATAGAGGTAAAGTTTACAAAGGTGCATGATTAAGAGTTTGATAAAAATAACTTCTGGTAGTCGATATATAAAAAAAAGGGGAAACTAAGCAGGATATTTCCAAGCTGTGATCGAAATTTCAGCACTGGGAAAAATAAAGAGTTTGATAAAACTGGATAAGACTGGTAATTTAAATAATTTGAATAATTTTATTATTGAAGCTTGCAATTTCAGACAATATGTACACACATAAACATTTGCATGTAAATACTGCAGATGGTACTTTAATTGATAAGTCTAAACAAAACAGAAGTTATTTAAACCGTTTAAAGTATTTCACCTGATGCAGCAAATAAATTATGAACACGAGACAAAATTTCTGTGAGACGGATTTCACGTCACGATTATGCAACTGTTGTGTAATGAATTAATCAGAATACAGATTGCGAATGCACAATTAATTAACATATCTATAATTGTGTATCTGTATACGATCAACGAAACACGTAACGGCGATGATTCGAGCAATTGAAGTTCAAAATTAATTAATAGATTTCATTGTCCTCAAGGTGTGTTTGTAATAGCTTCATGTAGTAATTTATTTATACTGCATGACGCAATTACTTTCCCAAACGAGTTCGCTTAATATTCAGAGTCCCAGATACTAATTGTTATTACTCGATAACCGGGCAATTAGCGTTGGTCGTTATATCTCAGATTCATTAATCTCTGCGTAATGAAATTCGATTTTTAGAGAGTCTTTCAGACGTAAAGTGAAAAATTTAAGGTAGTGTTTCATTTTAAGTAATGCTTCGCGGAATAGTGATTGACACGCGTAACGGAATACTGATAACAAGAGAGTGAATTATGGGAAAGAAGGTAAAGAAAATGGCGAAGTAGAAAAAAGTAGAAAAGTAACTAAATATTATTAACCTTTGTGAACCTATTTGTAAGATATAAAAAATATTTTAAAATTTTATCATTTTTTAAAATAATTGTTTTAATGCATGAATTACATTTGTAAAAAGATTTTGTTCACGCCTATGAATATTTTATAAAAATTTCTTAAATTCCCCTGCGGGAATCCAAAAAATCTCTATGCCAATGGGTGGATGTAGCAGGCGCGTTGGTTGCCGAGGGGACGGGATCGATGGAAGATAAAGAAGGAGAGGGAAGAAGAGAACAAGGGAGTGAAAGAGAGAAAGAGAGAGAGAGAGAGAGCGACAGAGGCCGGGGGCCGCGAGTTCAGAACTACTAATTATGTAAATTGCCGGTGTTGCAAATTACCCTCACAGTTTGCGTTCATTCTGCACACAATCCACAAGGCCCTGCACACCTCGCCCGGAATCCATCCATTCGGATACTGTTACTTCCTTTAAGACCTCGGGCCTCTTTGGCTCGATTCTCAGTTCTTTCTTTCCTTCTTTCATTCATCGCAAACAGGGAATAAAGCAGACTGTGTTTTTTGTAAACTAAGCATAATTCCGAAATTATATAGAAATCACTGCAACTATTCTACAATTATCTACAAATATTTTTTGTAATTATACAGTTAATGTATTTATTTATATGCAGTCAACCCGAAACTTTAAAAATGTAAACTGTACAGTTAAATTTGTGTAGTTTTGTTACTATTTTATGCGGTGCAAAATCAATTGTAAATTTGGAATCCTCTAGAGTTATGGAAGCCTGGAATGGTATTCAAGGCCATTGGAGGATTTCGAAATTCGAATAGGCACGCCATCGTCTCGCTTCAGTGAACTCGTAAATTCTTTTTTGATTTATATTAATCGTTGATAAATAATTGAAAGCATAAAAAAATTGTAGACAAGTAACGTTTAAAGTTTTCTTATTGACAAATTAAGTTAAGGAAATTTCCTTATAAAAATATTAACTTTATAATTGAATCAATAAGCCAGGAATAAAAATAATATTGCGTTAAATTACGCCTTAAAAGAAGTTTTAACCAGTTTATATCCATTTGAATCAATAAAGTGCACGAAGGAATTTAATAAAAAAAACATAAGTATCTTGGAGAGGTGATATAATTTATTTCGCTCTATAATTAGAACACGAACTGTCTCTTGATATTATGGTACAGTTCTGTGCCTCGAGTACGTCGAGAGAAATCACAATTTCTTATTTACATACTATTTACAAGCATAAAGTCGCAATTCTGAAAGAGCTACTTGCGAAAGTCATGACCCTTTGGGCCAATATTTTATAATAATAGGAACATCTAAAGAGGATCTAGTACAGTACAGTAATGCCCACTTAGTGGGCATTACAAAAGAACATTTTGATTCATTTATTATATAAATAAATACATTCAATGGACTTTTACATTTAACAAGAACGACGGAGTATAAATTCCACTTTCGCAGGTTGCCGATTCAAAATCGTTTCTTCTAATAATTTAATAAAACTTGTCAGTACAATTCGAACATCGATGGACAAAAGGAATACTGCTGTTCGTCGAGAACAACGACTTAATTGTAAATACATCGCGTTACACTGGGTTTAAAATATCAAGTTTGGCACTCACTGCTTTATCTTTACTAACTCCTAAACTTCTTTCTCTTTTATTCCTGGTATAACTATTTACAAGTGGACATGACGACAATACATCATTCATTCGCGTTTCGCATAACTGGCGCCTTTAGTGTCTATTATATGTACAGGTACCTGTCCGTACTCGAATGGTTTTATGGCGAGTTACATATGGCAAGATATATGTACATATATCAGGTAATATATATATATATACATAACCGATCGTAGAATGCGTCCTAATCTTTGGAAGCATACCCCATTTTTAAATTCTTAATTTAATCAGGGGTAAATTTTGTAGCAGAAATTTCTCACAGAATTTCTTCTTCCACGATATATATATCCAGATCATCTCGACATCGATAATCTAGAGTAAGACTCAACCCTCTTAAACTCTTCCTTGCGCGACGGGTTTTGCCCCTCCTCATTCCCTTCATTCCCACCGGAAATGCGGCCATTTTATTGTGTCTGACTTCTTTGGCAGACAATACTTCCATTAACTAACATCCGATATGAGAAAATCCCCGTGGAAGAACTTCGAAGAGTCATTTCCTTGATAGTTTTCCCCTATATCTGCAACATTTCCTCGCAAAAGAAGTGGAATAATTCATTAAGGAAGGTTTGGGATTCATCTTTGAAACCCGATGCAGGTTTTATTTGTAGTCTTTTCCATTTCCTGGTTTCTAGTCCAGGCAGAGGACGTCTAGCTACGCCTCGGATCCACTCGAGCATTCATCAGCTTCCGGATCTATGTGCTCCTCTTCCTCATCCTCGGGATGATAGTCTCCCGTTTCCTGCTGCCATTTGCTCACATGGTGGGTATTCTTGTTACCGTTGTTATTACTATTTCCTCCCGATTGCTGTTGAGCCTTTGCCTCTTCTTCCTGTTGCATCCTTTTATGCTTCGTTCGCCGATTTTGGAACCAGACTTTCACCTGCAACACGAAAAACGAAATCCAATTAGTTCACTGTTAGAAAATTATCAGAAAGAAAAGCAAGAATAACTTCATTGGACTTGGAGGATTTTATTTTATGTTGAAGCCACTTTCGATAAATAGAATAAACCTTCGAGATCCATCAGAACGTATTTATCTTGACGATCCGCAGTATTATGCTTAAATAACATCTAAACCGTCGCCATTTTCTGATCCCCTCGTGCATTGTATGTTTTAGCGTCCCCTATATTTCACCCTCGATCGATCACCGACCGCGTACCAATCCGGTTGTGATGTGCTCGATTTTCCCCTCCTACAAAGCTGGGGTCACCAAATTAAGTGGCAACTAGTTAAAGCTTCCCTCTGATCCCAAACGTTTGAGAAACCAAAGTGGGGATCCATCCCTAAAACGAGTATCCGGTTACAATGGGCCGTCTCATTCGAAACGGAACCCCTAGTAAAGGGTGAGTGCCTATTCTCCATTTCCAACCCCGTATCTCGTCCCATTGTCACTGAATTGACTACTGAAAATCGTGCACACTCTGCTCAGACACCATCCGTCGGTACGTGAATATGAACTTTAACAGTCTGTGAGAAAGGGTAGCTCATTTTATAAGTATCAATGCGAAATATCAGCATTGTCCTCTGTACGCTCAGGAGCGTAGATTAAGGGGTTGTTTTCGATCGAATTTCACGTTCCTCTAACCCCGATCAACGTGGTTTTGACAAGCCTAGGATTAGCGTCCGTCACACGTTGCGCTTTTATTCACATCATTGTGAACTTCATCCTTTTCTTGTTGATATTTTCCCAAAAGAAAGGGAAATTGAACCCAATTTTGAAAGTTGTCTTTGTATCCCTTAAACCCATTTTATTCATTTCAAATATGTTTTGATCCCTTCTACTATCATCTGAACAAATATTTTGGTTTTAATTTTGTTTTTATTTTCTTCTACAAATTTGTAGACCTCCCCAAAAAAATATATCACGTGCTAGCTGAACCAGGTGATTATGAATTCAATTTTTCTTAATGACCAGATTAAACGACTACAATTATTTCTCAACAGATTACATGAATAATTCTGCCGCAATTATTCTCTACTTTGTTTCTAATTGCTTAAGTGAACTCTATACTTTGCTTCTTTTTGTTAATCAAAGAAACTTATTAAAATCATTAAAAGTTCATGTGTCAAGATCACTCGCATCCTGATCCACCATATGTTTTACAACGTAGTATTCATGAATACTTCTCTAAAAACGGTCATATGTGAGATCATATATATGAAAAGCACATGTCACAAAAAAGATACATATCTTGAAAAATATTTTTTATACGTTGAAGTTTCGCTTTTATAATCAATTCACAATTTTATAATTATATCAGAAGCCTCCGCTCTCTTCTACTGCTTTTTCTCAATCCTCTTATATGAGGAATTAATCACCATGTTTAGAATTAATTAACAGTTTGGAAAACCAAGAACTGCTACTGTTATTCTCTACATTAAATTAATCATGTAAACGAGTGTGCACACGTGTTCGCAATTGATCAGATATTTGTAGGTACACTAGACGGTTTCCCCTTTGGCAACGCAGGAGTAGCAGCAGGGCACTTAACGTGTGATTAAGAGGGCAAATAGAACAACCCCTTTTTACCACCGTGTCGTTTCGTATCCCACCCCAACGTCCTTGTCCCTCCCCAAACCCTTTCGACAACGGCATTGCACTAGGAAATTCCGCCTCGTTTAATCGAGTTACCCCATTTGGTAATCACCCTCTGTGCCGCGGGTTGCCATGGATACTCGGCTTGTCCTGCCTTCTGATTGGCTCACTTCTCCATTCCCGGATGCTGCAGCTATTCCCGACATCGCGATTCCGAGATAGTACCATGATCGCTCCATACTACAGCTCTTGGATTTACACACGATCGCGCCATGCTGTGGGGGCTGTGAACGCGTGGAGAGCAATGTTCTTTTTTTTATTTTCAAATTGCCGGTTCCAGCGTCATTGTACAAACAGGAAAGAAAGAGTTAGGGCGAGCGAAAAAATCAATACTGCGAAACTAGAAAGTAAATTGAAATTTTACACGATAAATATGTATTCAAAATTCAAGCCTTGCCCTGAGAAACTATGTGTTAGAAAAATTACTAATATCCATAGCAAGTAGGGGCAAAATCCCAAAATTGAGACATTTTAATACAGAAAATAAGAAATTTTACTGTTTCAATAGTAAGTTTTACTATTTAAATAGTATTTTTTTTAATAGTAATTAACTTGCTATCGATATTAATAATTTTTCTAACATTGAGTTTTTCAGTGGGAAATATTTAAAAAAGGCTACTCTCTAAATCTGAATTAGTAGAAATTTTACTAATGCAATTATTAACGACGATTTTGACTGTTAAATTAGTAATTTTTTGACATTCTACTAAATAAAATGGTAAGATTTATGTTACTAAATGAATTAGTAAGGATTTTTTACTAATCTGTTATGGAGTTATGTATATGGAAAAAATTATTTTCTTAGATTTTAAAACAGTATTTACTGGCTCTCGGACACACAGAAGTCAGAGAAAAGTATTATAATATTTCAGTGAATTTTATGAGAGTCAGTAAATACTGTTTTAAAATCTAAGAAAATAATATTTTCCGTGTAGTACCAACTTACTAATTCAATAAGTAGAAATCAATTGGAAACTTATCTAAATTATTAATTTTTTAAATACTGTCTGGTGGTTCTTGAATTCTAAAAGTTTAATGTTTTCTCAATTTATATAGGTATATATATTCTGAGTTCATATTGTTATATTGATAATAATAAAATATAAGCAATACGCAATATTCCAAATGCAAACCGGTATATAATATTCGGACATTATAAGTGAAATTTAGTGTTCCGTTGACTCAAGATAACTTTAAATTTACCATTTAAAATAGTAACCAGGAATACATTTACCAATTCATTTAGTATGTTATACTTACATATTGAATTGTTAGACTTTTACCAATTAGTAGTAAACGAATCGTCGCTATATGAATTAGTAGAAAACTACTATACCAAATAGTAGTTTTCTATTAATTCAGATTTAGAGAGTAAGCTGAGCAATTTCCATACGGGAAAGTTAAACTCTTATTTGTTTAATGAATATTTAAAAAAAAAATGCTTATATCTTTATACAGATATAGATTTTAAAATGCTATTCTCATACATCTTCATCATCACCAAGTTAAATCTAATCTATCACGACCAAGCTGAATAACAAATCTAGATAAACTTCCCGATTCGTTAATTCAAAGCTCAAGGGAGTTTTCGCGCCTGAAGTGGGCATATCGTTTCGGGATAATCAGCATCCTAGAACTGAGCCTGTTGCAAAGAGAACGAGCAGAATCGCAAGGAGCGATCGCACAGGTGAGATAATGAGCTCGAGCAGGTTCATACGTATGTAGGTATATATCTCCCTCGTTCACTCAAGGCGGCACGTACGAAAGTACGGTGTACGCAAATGGAGTTACACATAAATAGGTACGTAATTGAAGCTGCTTCTGGAACGCGTAAGTGACAGGTGACCGCCATATACGTAAACGGTGTGACAGTCGTACACATTTTCTACCCACTTATATTGCCCTCTGCTTCGCAGTTATATATACCTGCATGCGCACTTGGTACCACTATTTTTAAACACCCTATCTATCAATACGTGAGCAAATGCGGAATCGGACAACCGAGCGGTGTGAGACCATTTGTTGAAACGACGCAACATATCGGCAAGAGACTTTAATCCAATTTAATAAATTAAACTTTATTTTAATTGAGACATTCATTTCAAGAAAGTCTTTTTCATTCTATGACTGATCTCTCTTTATATCTTAATTAATTAAAATCCCTCCAGTGATGGTGTCAGCAAATTCCTTTCAGGTGTAGAAAAGAAAGGAATATAAAATAATCTGATTCACGCATGGACACCCTGTTTTAATTTGTGTGGACAATTTATCGACAAGTTAAATGAACAAGCTCTGTTTTAATCAACACGAAACAAGTGGTAATAAAATATTCCAAAGTCAAAAATAAAGAGTGGTCAGAAATTAAGGGGTTGGTTGAAAGGCGAATGCAATCCTGATTTGATTGTAACGTGAGATATTGTCCATGTTGTAATCGGCATAAAGTGCAGGAGCACTCGAGCAGAATCCGCGAGGTACCGGTCCGATATTAAATTAATTTCCATTAGCGAATATCCAATTTCCTGTGGCCGTAAAAACATGAAAGTCAAGTCAATTCGTGGCAGGCTGCAATAAACGTAATTGTATTTAACAGAGGACATAAAGCCTTCAATAGATTAGGCCTCTCTCGTTAGATCCCCTCTCCTCATTTTTCTCTCTTGCACATTACTTTCTCCTTCTCTTTCAATTCTTTCCATAACTCTTTCTTCTCGCTTACACTCCTGACGACATAATACGATCTCCAGCCGGACGCAGGCTGCTCCCGTAATTAGAATATTAATTAATAATCCGGAGTAATTGGTTCTGCGATTACTAATGCACATCAGGATCTATAGCCTCACACCGCCAGGCGTTTCATTATTCATCTAAGCGTGTAACTTATATGTATACATTGCATCAACGTGCCTCAGATTTTAATACTCGGTGCTCATTATGTAAAACCATTGTATCGATTTGTCAACGATATACACCTATACTTGTAGGACGACTTGAAATAGAAAATGAATCAATTATGCGGAAGTGTATAAGCGCCGCATTGTTGAGATTATATTTATAGATGCATTGTGCGAAATAAAAGTGTGTTGAATCAGATAAATCAACAGGAGTGATGAAAAAATGTTTCAGGTTTGATTTGAATCGTCCATAGTTGAAATTCTGACCAATGGGAAGTCAGCCCAGTGGCGATATTTAATCCCCTCGATGTTCACCGGTCACGCGCGAAACATTATTTTTAATCCCTCTACGATAGCTCCCATCGTACGCTAAATAAACCGGCTATATTATTTTTCGATCGCTGCTACTCATAACGCGACAAGCTGAATTCCCGAATGTGCACGGGGTAAATTCAGGGGCGGAAACGCTCGTTTTATAGGGGATGATGTTTTCTTAGGGCGAATCCGATGTTCGACCGCCTCGAAAAATGATGGCGCATTCTCGCAAAAAGCAATTTTTCCATTTCCCTTTTTATTTTTTCTTGACTGACTATTTATTTAGTTTGCATATTGACTTTAGATATCGTTTTAATCTTGATTTCAACTATACATAATGATATTCCACTGTAAGGATTTGTGGTTTAGAAATCAACTTTGAAACTCGTAGGTGTACTTTATTACACTCACTGTACTCCGAGTTCAAGAGGTTCTTATGTTACCTACCATGATCGCAAAGTCTACAAGGTGTAGGGAAGGCATTATGCTCACGAGCAATGGCATATACGACAAACGTGAACAGTTAACTAAAACGAAAAAGATAAAGACTTGCTGCTTTATGAGATGAAATATACAAAGAAGTATATAAAGATATTTTTGATGACATTTTAACTGCCCACAAGATTCATAACCGCGAGAAGTTGAATAATAAGTTGTGGACTCTTCAACTTCATTAAAGAGAATATATCCTGTGTATTTTCGAAAAAAGTACATTTTCTATTATCTGATTTGAGAAAGAAAATATGCCTTATTATTTCTAGAGATTATTTTTAATAGAGGATGACAAAAACCTCATTTTTCAAGCAGAAGTTATACTTCTCGCACGTGGATAATTATGTGTGGAAGTAGACAGTAATTCTCGTTTAAAGATACAATGAGAAATAATTAGCAGAAATAATATACCGCAGCTCGAGCGATAATTATATGTGACTTTAGAAAAAAAATTTTTCAGAACTATTCAAGCGAAGACTTATCTGAAAGCATATTCTCCAGAGAGGAATCGTATACTTGAAACCGAGATAAGTCAAGGGAAACGAACTTTAAGTGCATTTCGTATAAGATTAAGGTAATAGCTCTAGAATTGGTAATTCGTTATGCATCAGCGACAGGCAATTTTCCTGTCGTTTCGAAGAATATGTCAGAATCCACCAATACGAGTAGAACTTAAAGAGTCATTACAGTGTAACTTTATACAGAGGAATGCACAGCAAGTACTTTTTCTACTTAACCTTTGTTCGCGTGAATAAGAAATGCTCGAGCTTCTCAGTTTGAATGTATAATTTTCATTTGTGTCACTCAAGCTGAGCAAATGTTATAAATAATTGCATTTATAGCTTGTTATTAACTCATGATCGTCCTAAAAACTGTCGATTAAATGGAGCTTGTTTGCTTTTAAACGATTTTTTCAAAGGACGTGTGATTTTAAATGTAAATAAGAACTCTCTGAGAGAGATATATAAAAAAATGTTGATCAAGAATTTTAGAGCAGAGATCTTATACTTTTATCAAAAGTATTCACAAGAAAAAATAGAGATACATAGTTTTCATCGAGAGAAGTGTAAAAATGTAGATAACAAAAGAAAAATATGTCAGAAGTATTCTCGTTTTTATGACAATTCTAGCTAGTTAATACTCATGATTATTAGGTGCTCATTTGACTAAAAGAAGAATTAATTTGCATCAATTGTAGTACGTAAGCTGTCAAGTTTTTGCCTATAAAACGTGGTTTAAATGCATCATTCTTTCGACTTATTCATTAACGTCTCAAGTCTCTTTATTTTCTAAGAATGTTTATTCCAGTATAATAGTCTTGAATTCTTTCTTTCTTCATCAACAATTTTCTATGTTTTCAAAATATTTTCGCTTGAAAATAATTCAAATCCAAGAATTGAATAGCAAGTCGGCAATAAACAGTGGCGCACTGGGGATATTTGTATTATGTAAATAGGGATTTAAAAACAAAAGCGTGAGCTGTCACGAAGTTAATGCAGCATCTTCTAGTCTCTAGACGAATTTTCTATTCCTCGTATGCCAACTTCTATACTTTAAGCCAGGAAGAACTCGCATACACTCGAGCAGATGGATGACAGCGCATTCGCAATGCTTTATTCTTAGTTCGTCGACGACGCGCCTCATTATGCATAGAGAATTGTACGCGGCCTGCATAATATGTAAACTTCTCCATTACCGATCAGAGCAACGTAATGCACTGTGAGGTTCACCGGTTGGCGCGAGAGAACATTTACGATTCGCCTTATTATGAAAAATCTTGTGCGCGGATCTTCCCGATGCTTACGATCAACTTGAAATTTATTCCTCACTCGCGCAGACATTTTAGCATAGAAAGAGGCATCTTACTTTATCTTTACCGCTTTGCCCACCAAGTGCAGGTTTGTTTATACAGTATTAAAATGATCCTATTGCACAAATCAAATAAAACCTCCACGGGAGACTCTTAATAAAATTATAAAATAATGAAATTATTTTCTCAATGAAGGTATTTAAATCTCGTATCAATGTCAGCCTGCTGGAATTTCTTTTCTAAAGCCAGATTTGTAAAAGGAACGAGTGTCTCAATTACTTCTTTACGATTGCATTAACCTCTGTAGATTTAATATTCTAGAGTGGTCCAGTTTGAAACGATAAAAAAATTTCATGGTAATGTATCGTAATATATAGTATGGCACTGAATGTCTCCTTATGCTAATGCCGAAAACTTGAACGCTTTACAAGCTGTTATAATAAGTAGTAAACCCTGGCCTACTACATTATTCCTAAGAAGTTCTAGTTGGTTAAATATCCTTAATAATACGGCATAAGAGTATTTTTGTATCGTTATTTTGGTATCGTAATAAATGTACTCACGAAATAAGTCATAGAGATTTACTGTTCAATGTTGTTTATTTAGTGACGCTTGCAGATGCATGAATTTTAAAAGCATGAGAGCAATTTAGATTTTTCACTATTTTTTTCCTTGATACATAGAAAGTCGGAGATAACATTTTATTACAGACATTGAAAGAGTGAGTTATAAGTACTAAACACGATTATTTAATTATGCTGCTAATCATTTCCACGCAATTTCTCATTATATTAATGTTCATGTTTCTGCATCTCTATCTCCCGCGTATATCTTTATATTGTGATTGTAAGTGTAATAGCACACATTGCACGAATAAATATTAATTCAAAAGATTGTAATTTATTACATTGCGTGAGAATCGTGAAATACATAACACGCCCTCATACTGCAATTTCTTTATTGATATGCGTATATTTTATCACACATTATTTTCAATTACCGACTTTATTTGTCCGTTGACGTGACTCTTTACGTTAGTTTATCGAGTTGACATTATACTTTTTCCAAAACTTGAAACATAGGCGAAACTTTTGTAAATTGCATTGATTCATATATGAATATGACAGTATACTGTCCATATATTCACTGTTAGAAATGTATTGAAAATTCAACCATTTTTCAATTACTGTGATAGAAAATTCAACTATTTTGTTGAAAATTCAACTACTTTTGATTGAATATTGATTCAGCTACGGTAATTGTGAAAAACTTCAACTAAAGTAATTGAAGTTTTTTTTTTTACAGTGTTGCACAGAAAAAACAAGGACTGAAAGTGTTTACAGCTGAAATCAGTTTTTAGGATGAATTTCAGTCTTAAGTCAGTTTTTAGTCTTTTTTAAGACTAAGAAATCTAAAAACAAGAGTAAAAACTGACTTAAGACTGAAATTCAGCCTAAAAACTAATTTCAGCTGTAAACACTTTCAGTCCTTATTTTTTCTGTGTGGAAGTTACCAACAGGACTTTTTAACAGAGAATATCAAGACTCATCACATGAGCAAGATTTTGAAACGAGTTACAGAATCTTGAGTCCAACAAAGCGAAATTGTTAAGGACATGTGTGGTCGAAGAAGAAGAGGTGTAGGTCCATTATTGTAGGTGGTCCAGGACTTAGACTTCAGGTGGCCCGTCATCGATTATTAGCCAGTTAGAGTGGATCATTCGTCAGTCTGGAAGAGTCGTGGTCATAACAATTTGCGTCCGTCGACTGCATTGTCTTCACATGGCAGGACAACGCGAGAAGACATTTCTGTCAGTCGTACGACGATAAGAAGCGATTAAGCGTCTGATTTACACGCCGACTGTCCGTGTCACGCAGGTAAGTACTTGCCACCGTGTAAGTATGCATCCATACATACATATTCTGCAAGCCGAAGCGTATGTGAGGAGAGAACGATTATTTCGTAGGTACTTACACACGAAACGAGCGGCTGATTTACGCTCAGCGTCTCAGCACCACCTGCACTAATGTATACTCCCGTGCATGATTACACAGATACATTCTTAAATAAGTTTGCGTGTGTTTAGTATCGACCAGGTATGCAATGCACAAATACACATACATATTACATATGCATAATACGTATACATGTGCATGGTCATGTATATCCCATAGTGCCATCTCTACAATGTCGAGCAATCAGCCATGTTAATTAGTCCGACGTTTTTACATTCGTTAAGACTTCAATAAAAAGCAATCTATGCACGCGATGCATTTGCTTCACTTGAATTCTGTTTGCTTTGAACTCTGTTTCTGTTTGTATTTTCTTGTAAACAAAAACTCTAAGTGTTGTCATTTGGAATCATTTTATAGTCATTTCATAAGTCGAATGGAAATATATGATTGTGCAAAAACATGTTTGATGGATTAATTTGTCGTAAATAGACGTGAAATAAGAAGTGATAGGATACGACAGATTTTTTACTGATGAATGTCATTGCTTTAATCACGTATCGATGAACATAAAAAAGGAGTAATTAAATTATTAAAAAGCTGTTGGGTATTTCAATTTTAACCTTTTAACATGCTTGCGTCGTTTTTTTCATAAAATTATAAATCAGCATTGAAAAGTGATTCTTTTTTTTTTTTTACGAATGATGCATATTTTTCTAACATAATAACAATGTTGTATTCATAGACTTGTTTAGAAATTCATATTCTTGCGGACATACTCTTTTATTGCAAAAACCGTCAATAGGTTTTTATGAAATATTAATCACTATGTTTATTTCGCTAGTAAAATTTCTGCATGGTAGAAATTTATAATCTCAGAGAATTATACATGTATATATTCAGGCGGATAAACAACAATAATTAAAGAAATGTCAAATCCTTTCTAATTATTTCCAAAGTCCAATTTCTGAGATTATAAAAGGACGACTTTGAACACGTGCATACACTGAACAAGCACAAATCGATTTCTTGATTTGTGACCGACGCAAAACAACGATAAATTAATTGGAAGCAATTTTTCATGGATCGCTGCAGCAATCATTATTAAGCCTCTCGATACTTTAATCTGCGGGAGAAACACATGCATCAAATAGGTTTGTACTGTCGTTCCGCTATTGTCCATCTGTTAAGGGCTATTGAAGATTATCTTTCAATTTGCATCTTTTGTTCAGTAAGTGACCGATTCTACACGTTTAATAACGTAACGCAATTAAGTTCATTGCTTGCTGCTTAACTGCTAATTACCGACAAAGATTGTTATGCCTCCTTAAACCATCATAATGTCCCATACACACCTATTTCGATTCAATTTCTGATATCTAATCTTTACTAATTACAAATTTTATCAGCGCTATTTTTAATTATTTAAATAAGTTTTAATTTCTCTTTAACAATTGGTATTTATAGTTACATTTTTTCCATATTTCTCGGAAAAATCCTGATAATAGAAAAAAAAAAACATTGTCAAGTGACGTATGGAACAATTAACTCCCTGTCTTGGACAATTAGTCTAGCAAGATTTATTGCTATTGTCTCTTAATATTTATTTAGCTCGCATAATTTATTGGTTATAACTTAAGAATGTTATCATCGACCATTAAGCTGATGTTCACGTGTGATGTAATGTGCTTTAATATCTAATGAGATGTATGTAAAATTAGAAATTATTCTCGTGTAAAGTGTTTCGAATTGCCGGACTTTTCATTCTCGCCTTATCTCTGCTACGTGAATATATGAGCTAATTACTAACATTATCCTTTCCCGAACTCGATGTAAACTTCGCGATACTCGCTCGTTAAGATTCGTAAGAACTCGGGGCTTTACACGCGACTCGGCGTTCCTTATTACAGAGCTAATTACGTACGATTAGCCGCGCAATTACAACGAATACATTACGCGAATCAACCGAATACCTCTCACGCACTTTACCACCGTAACTCTCAGGTAATAGTAAAACTTGCACGGAAACATAAAGAAAGTAAACAACTGTGGAATGAGTTTTACGAGAATTACCGCATATGCAATATCAAATCTAAATTCCTTTTGTAAACGCCGATTACACAAATCTTTTGTTTTCCTCGCTCTTTATCGTATACAGCCAATAAACCCCTCAACAAACAATTTGCAAAAAAAAAAAAATTGAAAAAAGACCTTTTAGATTTTCCCATCGGATTCACGAGATAGATAATTACGAACTATAAACTCTGAAGAATATTTATCTTCTTCGGAGATTCAGTGTTTTGCTAATTATTATAATTGCGGAATCATCAACAAATATTATCCCCAAGTCTGGTTAATGACTCTTTAATGACTAAATTACTTGAGAGTAAAAGAGTAAATGTGTTTAGCATCCAACAATAGATTGCAGAAAACTAGTAATTCACGCCACACTTTCGACATCACACCAACTTTTTAACTCAACTTGTAGCAACTATTGTCAGTGGAGCTTCACATTCGGAATTCAACGAGTCGTGTAAAATATTCGCATGGATAAATTTTGCAATTCTCACCTGCGTTTCCGTGAGCGACAGTGCTTGGGCCAATTGTTTTCTTTCCGCACCCACAACGTAGTGATTCTTCTCAAAGGCGTGCTCTAATTTTAGCAATTGGCTTGGACTGAAAGCTGTTCGTATTCTCTTTGGCTTCCTAAAGGGTTGTAACAAGAATCCTGGTATGTCTGGACCTGAAAAGAATTAGCATTTTTAGAGAGTGCGCTATTAATACTAAAAATCTATAGGAGAAATAGTTTATGATAATTATTTAAAACAGTTAGAATAAAGTTTAGTTTTCGAAATGTTAAACTTGTGGATTGTTGGCTATAATCAATGAATGTAAGACTGAGATTTGCCAATCGACTAAATTTTATTCAGTTTATTTAATATTCAAATCTAATTAAATTTATATAAATAATTATATAAAAGAAAAAACTCCAGTTTGATCGCCAGGCTTTTTGTACCGGTAATGATCATGTAATTTTAAAAACATAAATATTCCTATTACATTAAATTATCATTTTTAAACATCTTAGAGTTTACAAATATGTGCTTATATTCTGGCTGCTTGTAATGAGGAGTAGGTAAAGGTACGTGAACAAGGTAATTGAGTATTCCGCCAGAGGAAGATGCCTGTCGATCGCCCGATACAGCGCGTGCCTGCCGGAAGTCGTTTGAGATACTTACCGGAAGGCCACAAACGATAGATTACCCTATGAAATCTTTACATGTGTAAAGATATGGCACCTCTAATCTTTTGTGTAAATAATTGTAAAATTTTCAGTCGCAATTTTCTTGTGAAAAATTACATAAATTATCCAAGTTACTGCAATTTGACCAGGAAATGCTTAGTCGACATTTTAATTTTCCTTAAATCATTGACTAATAAAGATAGCAGCACATGAACGTTTTAAATCATTGCGGTAGGGGCTGAGACAAAAACGATCGATAATATATGTTGAAGTGCTTTTCGTAGTGCAGTAAACATACTGAACGTGTTTGCATTACGGTTCTTGCATGAGAGGATATCATACAAATTCCTAGCATGATTACGAGGCATTCATTTATCGCATTAATGAGAATTGACGCTCGTCTCGACTTTTCAAATCGCGACGAAGCATCATTCACGATGAGAGGGTAAGTCCGATCATTGCTGCGTGTATCTTATCAAGAATCATTTATTAGCGCGCCTACATTGCATCGCATGTCACTTACAATCCGTGATAAGTGCCGCATTACTGCATTAAATTGCGTTCAAATATAAGTCCATTTATACTTTCTATATCAGTTAATAATAACGACGATTAAAAATTATCAAATTGCGTATATAGCTAAAGAAATTTTACACTCAAGTAACTTATAATTTATCTCTGCAAATAAATTATGAGTGTTGATATATGCTTTTAGTAAAAATTAATTAAAAGTAAAGCTTTTGTCTCTAACAATAAAGTGCTCGTAAAAAGTGCTAAAAACAATTATGTCCCCGGATGTAGCGTAATTAAACAAAGAAGTTGCTTCTCGAAAATGGAAGGGAAGAAAGAGAGTCCTAAAGATGTCCCACGACGTTACAGCAGTAGTAACTTCAGGACGTTGTGAAATTCGCGAACGAAACGTGGCCGACCTCGCCGTATTTTAACGGGAATGTCTTCTGACACGGTTAACGCTCGTAACTTATTCCGCCCGGGTACAAGTGGTTTCATAAATACCGGACTTAAAATTCCCTTTAACCTACGAAAACGTGCGAACCTTTAACCTACGAAAACGTAAGAAATGCGGAAGAGTGAGACGAGTGACTCGCTATACGCACTTGACGTTTACGAACTGACAATGATGTAAATTTTCAAGAAATGCCCTTCTGTAAGGCTATTCTGCATTTATAAAATTGATTTATATTTTTTTGCGAGGAACTTTTGTTTTGTATATGAAATTGAAGGCAAACAACGTGAAAGATTTGTAAGACGTCAATTAGGTTCGAAGAAAATAAATAATGCATCACTGTCATAATCTGCCTCGATCTTGAAAGCGAGTGTTTTCTATTTGTAGTCTTGTGTATCATCTATAGACTCTTCCTTACGAGTAGTTAAATAAATATTACTCTTTACTTGGGCTTAGAATGCCCTCCCCCAGTGAATTAGAATTTCTCCCTCCGTGAAAATGCATTTTCACGGGTGGACGGATGCATTCCTCTTCGCCCTGAAGGCTGCTCATTATTATATGCTCTAATGCAACAATTGATGCACGAGTGCAACGAATCGTTACATAAAAGCACCTGCAAGTATTATGAATTACGATTCGATGACGGTAATGGCTAACGCAAATGCAGTGTGTGTACCTCTTAGGAGTTGCATTTTAATGCTACAGGGCAATTTACAATTTCTTTGTTTCCAGACATATTCACATCTTGAGATGATATTACTCATTGTTTAATGAAAAAATTGCTTAAATGTGTTTTTGGTATTCAAGAGAGAAAATTTAGCTTCTATAATTAATGAAATACCATTCCATTAAATTTCATATATTTATAAGAAGAAAATCTCGAAGAAAATATTCAACTTCATATTATATCAAGATGAGAAGCATCATGACTTCAATGAGGAGAATTCCGTGTGTTCGAACAGTAAACTCCTTGGATGATGGACCTTAAACTTGGGAAAATGATCGGATCGCAACACATTGTTAGACCCTATTCGCTGGCAGTTAAAACGGCTTTGTGGAACAACCGAAGAACATACATATGGAAGGTAGACTGTGGAAGTAAATGCAAAAGCATGGCCGAAGAACGTGGTACAAGATAGATATCGGGTGTGCGGCCATTTGAGATTTACCCACGAATGCCGGCCAATCACGGTGCATAAATCGAGATACTCAGTGAGGTTCCCTCGATTCTCGAAGGTAATGCTGGTACGATCTCGATTATGAGAGATCCTGAGAGTTTCTGAAAGATTAGGCTCCCTGCAGAGCTGTCTCGTCTAGGCAGCTCACTGCTTCCTAGACTCAGCCTTCGGGCAACGCCTTGGCTTATTCCGAGGAGGACGACCTGTAATTACGGGAAGCCTGCGCTACAACATTGCAGCTGATGTGCCCAGAGCGACTCGAAATTACGAAAAAGAACAAGGCTAAACACCGTAAGAACCTTCAAAAAAATCGTATGAAACCTCGTCAATACTATTCTAGATGAAGATGCATCACAAGAAGATTGAGTGCATTTTTAAGTACAAATATGTTAGAGGTATCATAACCGGGATTTTGAATGCAGTTCTTGCAGGCGCCTAATGTCTTTTTAATTATTGCGAACTGAGTACATGTTTTAGTTGAGCTCATGTTTGCTTCTTCCTTCTTGATAATTCTTTCATAATTGCTGCTCGACTTGCGCTAATGCATATATTGAGATGCGAGTAATAATCTCGAGATTCATGGATAAACAGGATACACGCAACATTTGATTTACTGGTTTTCTTTCTCTCACTTCCGCTTTGTGATTTACTCGGAATGTGAAAATTACGATACATCCTTGAGAAACTTGGGACCAATTTAATGAAATGGTGATGAATCGAGATTATGTGTGGTTAGTGGTTACAGAGTAGTTTAGAATTAGGAAATTTATAAAAACACTTGGTGTATGCTTTATAATCATTCACAATTGTTGGATTTATTCAGAGAAAGAATTTCAAATATAATTTCACCATTTCGCTAATTTGAGGAACGTTTTATTCGAGTCCATAGAATTTAATTCTGGAAAGTGTTTGAGAAAGCGTCTTTAGCGTTCCCCTTTCGCGAAACAAGCATTTTACGAGGGTGCCCGTTTAAAGCATAATCGAATCAGCTAATAACGATCATTAGAGCGTTCATGCGCAAACCGCCTGCGCACATATGGTTAATCACATAATGAGTCATTCAGCCAACACGAAGACTATAATAATGCTAGATAAATCTGTCTTGCATTATTTTTTTTACATAAAAATATGCAAGGCAATTACTGAAGGCTTTGAAGTCAAGATTCCCAAAAATCTCAAGTTTCTGGTATACAATATGAAGAATATTAAGCAGAATAGAAAAATATTAAGCATAAAAGAAACCCTACTTCAAATTCAAAGAGAATCATTCCCAGAAAAGTAACCGATCCCATTTCCACTTAACTATATGAAGAGGTAGATCTATTTTTTTGCAAAGTATAATTCTTCTATTGAATTGGTCTAAAGCGCGTCAACGATGTCACTGAGAACTTGGGAAACGAATCAAATTGTCACAGGGGGCTTTATGAAGATGTCGGTTAGCCGAATAAAAGGCTGTCATCAGACACAGAGTGAAAAACATATAAAGAAGTCACTCGACAAAATTGTGAAACGTCCAGCCCCCTGGTATTCGAACTAAAAAAAGGAAAGATTGGATGACATAAAAATGGGCTTGGGGATGGGCTCGAAATACAAAGCAAGAGAGAGCGGGAGGTGACGAACGCGTGGAACGATGACGATCTATCGAAAAAACGACTTCAGCAACCATTGTCGAAAAAGGACACCCCGTAGAGTCTGTCCGAGGGTAAATGGTACTTTAATAATGGTGATTAAATCACCTTTTGTAACTCATGTTGCATTTATTTTCACGTAACTAGCCTTGGATTGGAATTCTTCACTTTTAAAAGATCTTTTTATTTTAAAAGTGTATGCTAAACTCTTCATATTCTAAGTAATCTGAATCATAAATAACAAAAAGTTAATTTCAAAAGGCCCGATTTTGAAATAAAACGATTACTCTTAATTGGTACACGATTAGCAATCGAAGCAATATTATTTTTCTATGCACAACTCAAAGAGCTACGCGCCTTCCTTATCAGAGTGAAATTATAGAAAAAAAAGACAATAATAAAAACAGAAAAACTGGTTTTCGATTAGGAAAGTAGTTAACGATACACGCTAATTACTAGATAAATCGACATCAACCTGTCGTCTGAAAAGCATTCGTTTGCATTTGTGATCATTAATTAAAAACCTTCTGGAAGAAGGCGGTGCTGGTAAATCATACTAATCGTTCATTACACGCGAATTGGATTCTATAGGCGAAATATGTATGACTATGTAGAAGGAACTTTGATTGGAATCAAATATCAAGAATTGAGAGTCGAAAGCTCGAATACATGTATCGAAAGAAGATCAAAACTTGTTTGCTGAACGATCTCTAAACGCATAAACAATCGAAGAAGTTCTCATGAGAAGCAATCTTGAAATTCCTTCCACGTGGTTCATCGATATGAGGTCAATGATATGATGCATCCACTCCTAGATAATATATTGCTTGTTTGGAAAATTGCATCTTGTCATTGCTATCATATTAGTTTAATAATATTAAAGCTTTATCATATTAAAGATTAATAATACTAAAGCTTAAAAATTAGCACTATAAATTTTTTGTCACAGTTGCTAACTTTTTCAGTAACGAGTTACTGTCCAAAATTGGCATCACTTGTTGACAGATTTAGAGCAAAATTCTTAGAATGACACATAAGGCATTGTAATCGTGCTAGAGGGCAAGATCCGAAGACAAAGATGGCGTCAGTGCAATTTTTCCGTCGGAACTAGTTTTACAAAGGAATCCCAAGTACGTATTTCTACCAGACAATACTCCTCCTGCCTTCTACCGTAAACGTGTATGATGTACATGTTGGTCCCCGATAGATTTATGATAATTATCGATTACTAAATGAGAAGTTTTCTCGCAAGGTTGACCTCGTAACTAAAGCGAGAGGAGCATATATAGGTATAAGTGCCAATTGCCTTAGGACTCTTGACGACTATTACATTGAGTTTGCAATCGTCAGGGTGTCTGTTTATACCAGGAATCTGTGCCCTCTGGGAGAAAGATTACCTCCTCGATGCCTCGTTACCTCCAATGAGACTACAAAAGTGCTCTAGCAATTTCACTTTCCAGTTGTGTCAGCTTGCTTGTTGAACCCGTCTTTTGATTTACAAAATTACTTCTTCACGCATCAGTGGATACATTTAGCGTCTAAGCGGCAAAGTATTTCCAAGGAAAATAGTCTTCAATGTATTACATTTTCCCTTCTTGAACAAGAAACTGAAGGAGGATTTATTTAGTGCACTGAGATTAAGAAAAACTAATGAGACAGTGTGTTGAAACTTCATGATTTAAAACACTTTCTTTTCCTGTAACTTGTTTCGGATATGTATTAAAAACCTGTCTCATTTCTCCCGTTTTTATATTCACTATATTGAATTTGTACTTCCTTTAAAAAAAAAAACTGGGAGATTTGTTAAATAGTTACGTAAAAACTTGTTTTCATTTTCCCAGGAAAGATATGGTTTTGATCGAAATTATGTCTTTGCGAAGAGTGAAGTTGATTTTATAATTTTTGATCTGATGATTCATAAGTATTTGTTAGTGCAATCTGTGCAATGCTCGAGGTGTGCCATAAACTTATCAGCAGCTGTTTATTCCTTTCATGAATTAGATTCTAGAGCATGGGGCATTTTTCTCTTCCTTAATCAGTATAATTTATTGTTTCCCGAGCATACTTCAGTTATTGTAGTTCAAGGCACAGAAGCTCGTAGAAAATTAAATGAACTATGATCTTAATTTACTCTAATAATATGTTTATTGTAATTTTATTTTTGAGGTGATTCTCCTTATCAGCAGGGGTGTGTCATATTTATCTCATTAGTTAACTATTAGTAACAATGATATGATGAAAAGACCACGTGACTGATAAGGAAGGCGAGAAACTGAAACCCATCGATCCATATTAGTTATTTATCGCATCAAAACATTGTAGATAATAGACAGGATCATTCAGTGACGCATATATGTTGTTTTGAATAATACGTTTTCGAATTTACGCATGGTTAAATGATAAGCTATAATACTGACTGTGATGTGGACAACACATTACAAAATCTGGATTATGAAAGCTTGCGTAATTTGCGAGAGACATGTAAAACACTTTTTCCTATATATTTAAGCTTTTTATACGTTTCGGCATGATTTTTGTGCCAGGTGACAATTTTGCAAAATTTTGCGGATATATAATTTGTGTTTGTATAGAATTATTACTTGATCATTAAATCATTAAAATGCCTTAAAGAATTGAGATGTGAATAAATTATATATTCTGATTTTTGTGTATGCTCCAATGAGAACTTTTATCTAAAACTAGTTGACCGATATTAGTATTGATAATATTGAATATTAAAAGCAAGCAGAATATCTGTAGTTCTAAATTAATACGAGTTGAAGGAACCTCACACGATTACTTAAAAGACTGATAACAAATTACACTGTTGTTGATGGTTATGAAGTCACTGATAAAGTCACAGAACGACCTCAGTTATATGAATAACATGCTTTATGCTTATTACATTTAAAGAAACGATTTCAAGTAAAATAAACTAGAGTGTAATACAGAATTCAATCTTTAGTGCTTTGTTATTCATATAGGAAAAGATGAGTTCCATTTCCGGAGGATCTTTTAAACGCTATTTTAAAACTGAATAAAAATTTGACCCTAGAATTGAATTATTACTAGAATAAAACAATTTTATGTTGATGAGATTGGCTAAGTAAATCAACAATTAATATCAGAAATCATGTGATTAAATTTCACTTGCAGTCTTACTCAAGTCAACGATAAGAAATTCAAAATCCATTAGTCAATCTCCCTGATAAGGACACCTTGCGGAAATGATAAAGACACTACCTCGCAAACAATACTTATAAATCCTACTAAAACTGATGATCAAGAGGAAATCTTACCTCCAGGAAATCTATGAGGGAAGATCCTCCCGTGTCTGGACAGCAACCACGGATATAGTGGATAACTATCCCTAGGAGGTTGGTGTGGATGAGGTGGTGGATGTGGTCCACCAGGTGCACCTCCATGAGAATAGGGTCCATGAGGAGGTCCATGGGGAGATCCATGCGCATGAAGGGCAACCGCTAAATTCGCCGCTTGGAAATGTTGTGCCGCAGCAATGTTCGCCGCAAGGGCCAAATGTTGCGAATGGTACTCATTTTGGCCGGATTGTGGTCCGGTGGGACCATGTCCGGGTATTCCATAAAGAGACTTGAGCTGCTCCGCGGCAACTGCTGCAGCCGTTGCTGCACCAGGAGGCGGTGCGAGGTAATTTGGACTAGGTCTGACGACACCCGGAGGCGGTTGGGGATGTCCACCAATAGGAGAATCACCATGGGATATCCTCTGTGGCGGACTGGGACTGTTGTTAGGTGAGGAACCTCCACTGTGACTGTGTGTGGTGTTTCTACTATAATCCAGACTGGCGAGAGTTAGGTGATGATGGTGATGGTGAAGGTGATGGCTATTGTGCGAGGGTGTCCGTCGGGAGTTAGGATATGATTCCACCGAGGAACTCCTCGAAAGAGGCCTATCGGATTCTTCGGAGTGAGCACCAGGCGATCTCGCATTGAGCCGTCGATTCCTTGGAGATGGAGAACCCTCAACCACGTCCATGGGACTTCCATCATCTCGCTCAATTCCCACTCGCTCCAGCCGGTCCAGTCGATCATCTCGACCACCGCCGACGATGGAGTCGATGCTGAAGCCGATTTTTGGCTTGGAGGGCACAGGGACAATTGGCGTCGGCGCGAGCGGCATCATCGTATGTGGCGCGACGCCCAGGCTCTGCCAGAAAGACCCCTTTTCAAGAATTTTGAAGCTGTTGGAAACAATCGTGTCCTAAGTCTCTTGCATCCTTGCAGATGTCATTAGCTAAATCTAGGGTAAGGATGTGTTCCTTGATCCAAGGATTCTAGGAGAATGTTCAACTGTGTCAACCAACAGTAGTCCGTCGGTTAGTATATCACTGAGGGTATATTCATAACCAACTCGGTTTGTGAACACTGATCACTCAACTTTGGCAACTTGTCATCAGCTATTCAGTCTATTTGTTACACTTGCCTCATTTCGACTGGCAGATTATTTCACGATGACGACAGCACTCGGTTAACATGGTGATTATCACCATGGAATGTTTTATCACTACCAAACTTGAATTCAGGGGAGATAGTTATTGTATCACTGTTGGCTTTCAATCTCAGTCATGTGAAACTTATTCCTGATGATCACACGTCTTGATTTTGATTCATCAATCAACTTTTTGAATCCAAAACTGGAAGATCTTGGATCATTCCAGCAATTGTGCACACACTGAACTTCACGTTGAACTCACTCGTCATAAAAAATCACACGGATCCACTCGTCACTGTCAAAACAGGAATGGTAAACGCGCGGCTAGTGATTCGAGCTCCGCTGCGAGATCAGTCGGATGCTTCTGGCCTGACGGCTTGGTAGTGTTTGAGAAAATTACCGGCTAAACGAGTGTTCGAACTGGCTTGGTGGGGGAGTTGAACTCCCCCCTTAGGCACCCCCGTCTCCAGGATTTGGAGGGGGTGATCGACTCGAAGTAGGCGTGTTTGGTGGAACTAAACATCCAACGGGCGTGTACCTGAAACCTCGGGATTGGTTCCCGGGTAGAAAGACCCCGGATCCTTCCCCTTGTGCGGAACCAACATCAAGCCAGAGGGGGAATCGCATTAGTTGGCGATGGGCGTTAAACTCACGTTTTTGTCGTGCGATGAAAATGAGTCGTTTAATTAATACGTCTGGACTCTGGAGTGTTTCTTGTCGCAGGGGAGATGATGGACGATAAATGTGAGTGGGGAAGAATTTCTCAGAGTGGGATTGGAAAGATTTTCAACGCTGTTGAAAATTGCAAACGTCTTCCACGCTGAGGTTGGGCCTCCACGCCTTGCTGTCCCATCTTGCTAATAAAAGTGTCTCTTTTTGCATTCTAATTATTGGCTTATTTAGTTGGTATTTTACTTTTTGTGTGGAAGTTGCCTGGATACTTTTTGTTGCAAAAGTTGGATGAAGACATTAAAAGAGTTTATGTCCAAGTCAAACGCTATCAGTGCAGTTTACACAACTCCACTAAATTGTTCTAGAGCCGTTTCCCCAAATAGACAATAATTTTTTCGCCATATTGGTAGAAAAGGCTTTGATGAATTTGATATTGGTATCTTTCATAATCCAATTGAAAGTTGACTTACTTGTTTCTGACATCCTTTTTTGGCAAAGAAGGAAGTGAAACTTCTAAAATAAAACATGAATACGATCAGTGAAAAATGGTCTAACACCTATCATTAGCATTTTTTGTACATACATTTTTTCGAGAGTGGAAACAAATATTTAGAATTCCATACTCGAGATTTAAGCTTGAAACGTTAATTACCTCTTATATAATATGTCTCAGACTTCTGACAAGTAAAATCATATCCTCTAATTACACTTTACAAAAATTCTCTTGATTTGTCATCAGTTAAAATTCATCGGGAAGAGTAAACGCTTTTCAGAAATGAAACTCAATAAATACTCAGCTTTTAACTTAAGAGGTATATGTTTCAGTTTATACGAAATATATCACAAGATCTTGAAGGTAGACCCGCATGTTTCAGTTCACCTTCAAATTAGCTTCACGAGGCTATAATTGCACAGCAAATGGCACTCAGCAAAATGAGTAAATGACTTGCAAGTATAAAAGTCAATTGGTATAATTTTACAATTAGAACGTCAATCTGTTGGACTAGTTGTATCTCGTTACAATGTTTACATATATCCCTATATATGCAAACATCTGCGGATGCTGTAACGCCATCAGAAATTACTCGTAATGAACGATAATGAATGGCTATATTTCCAAGAAGGGTGTGCGCCTACTTCAGGAAATTCCACAACACGTAACAAGTCTTCTCATTTATTCATATTATGTTTTTTAAGAACATGTAACGAACCTGAGAGTGAACACCAATTGCAACGAATTATGAGCTTAAAAGTACACTGAGAAAAATGTTTGGTGCAGACAACAAAACATTTTGTTGCTATAGAAGCAACAGAAATTTTTGGATGTGCCAACCAAATTTTTATTGAACCAACCAAAGTTTTGTTAATTCAACTAAAACTGAGATTTTGTTGGTTCAAATGAATTTTCTTGGTTCAACAAAAAGTTTGTTGAAAGAACCAAGATTTGGTTGGCACAACCAAACAATTTTTGATGCTTCTATAACAACAAAAAGTTTTGTTGTCTGAAATAATTTTTTGTTAGTTCAACAAAACGATTTGATGAACTAACAAAACGTTTTCTTGACCCAACAATAATTTGGTTGAGCCAACAAACAAATTTTGTTGCACAAATATTAACAAAATTATTTTGTTGTCCGAACCAAACCTTTTTTTCAGTGAAGGACAAAGGATCCGTGCAGAAATTTCAATATGGATCTGATCCGGCAGAACTTCGGCCAAATTGGGATGTTTAGATGGGGGCCCGATTAGAACCCCATTAATTTTCTGTTTATATACATTTGTTGAAAATTTCCTCGGAATTTTTACTGAACTAGCAAATTCTCACACTATCGCTATCTGATCCGGTTCCAATTAGAGCCACAGATTAAAAATATGAATTTAGATCCTAGAAAGGTTGATGGAGCATATAATTCGCAGTTGTGTAGATATGTGCAGTGGATAATTCGATATGGGGGGAAATGGTATTGTAAACTCTGTATCCTGAGTAGGATGAGCATATAGTGTATGGGTGTTCGTAATGCGGGGTTCGATTTTCAAAATTACTGCTTTCTGCAGGGAATACCTCGTCAACGCCCTGCTGCTTCGCTTTACGATGATCCATGAGATCCCACGATGTTTCGCTGTTGGGAATATGGGGGAGCAATTCGAACGAGTCGATTACTCTTGAGCGTGATGCGATTGCTGCTCGTCACGGAGGCACACAGCTCATCAAAAAAATACGGGAAACAATGATTTTACGATTCAGTCAGATCGAAACATAAATTCGTGAATTTTACATCTTCACATACTTTCCTCTCCCCACATGGAAAGAGGAAAGAGATGATAAATTAAGTGACTAAAGGAAATTGACGTTTGGCTTTAAAAAATCAGTTCCTTTCATTTAACGGCTGAGTGACATAGAACATTTTTTTCATGAGTTTACTCTTGAAACTTGAGTCTATAATTTAGGTTTAGTATCAGGTAGAAAATTAATAATGGTGCTGGGGGATATGATTTTCCATCATTTAAACATTATCAGAAGCGATTTATTGAAGTTATATTATACATCAACATTAATCGATATCGAGTAGGTCTAATGTAGTCGATATTAAACGATCTAATCGGACTATAAGTAAACTATATCTGGCGATAACCGGGTCTTTTAGCATGGTCGATCGGACGCGTTCACACTCGAGTGCTTTTCTCCCGCAGCGGTGCGTGTTCCTTGGACTTCTAATTGCCCCGGATCAACGCAACGAAACTGCTCCTTAAAGTCGATCGTGAATGAAACAAACAACTATTAAGGAAGTTATTATGCATATTAGACACTCTCTTAATCTACTATTCATAAATATTCATTGCACGATTTCTCGTATGCCACCCTCTGGGCGATCATTTATTGAACAGTTAATATCAAAATATAGTTATAATGGTGATTGAATAGTAGACTTAGCGAATCATTATTATATGAATAACGGAATTTTATGAGCGTTATTTTAAAGAATTCAGCTTAATTCAAGGGAATTCAAACTCTCCAACTCTGAATTAGATGAATTCTACTAATAATTAATTAAATTATATAATTTTCGGATATTATTGATTTTCTTCGTTTAAAGCTGATCAGACAAATGTACGGACGAAGTGAGATCCTTAATTGAAGATTTTTAATGGATAATTACGTTTGCTTCTATGACGAGATGAGGAGAGGATGCAAGGAGGAAAAATCTCTGGCGCGTGTATTGTCACGTGTGTAGGTGTTCGACACGTGGGCAAAGAGGGGATTCAAACATGGCGACTGTGCACACATCGAGCTAACCAGTGCACCAATGCGCGAGCAACAAGCAGGCCCGGCCCGTCAGCTCTTCCCTTCTTATTTTTCTTCTTGCTCTTCTCTCCCTTCACGCCTCCCTCTTACTCTTACCTTTCTTACGTTCTTTCACTGAGATCGGTGCCGGTAGCTTCGAGAAGTCCACCGAGCACCAAGAAGACCCGATTGAGTTTCCTTTTCAAGCTTGACAATAATTCGAACAATAATCAGAATTAGAAGAAGTCACTCACTTTCAATCTCACTTTCTTCCATTGCCGAAATATTGTCGCGATTCTTTCAGCCGAAATGTCACCATTTTTGTATAAAAAAAAAAATAACAGTAACATCGAGGAAAAAAAATGTAGGAAAAAAATTCTGGTAGGCAGTGACAAAATCCGTTGGATTTCGCGAACCGTCGTGATCGTTAGTCGCATTGTCGCGTAAGAGAGATATGAAGAGGAGAAAAAAACGAACAATAAGAAGAAAAAAAACTGCATTCAGGTTACTGTATTCTGCGATTTTGCAGCTATTGTGTTGCTATTGTGTTGACTATTGTCTGATTCCTTTCAGGGTTCACCCCGACCAACGAGAAACGAAGGATAATTTAGTTCTCGAGGTGGACGAAGCATATTATATACTTGGGCGTCAAATTCAGTATCCACTATTCTTCAAGGAGTCAAGGAGTCTCCATGTATGGCCAACAGGTGACGGGATCGCGTTTCGTTGATTCCTTATTCCTTCGCATTGTCCCTGACCCAGGACCCTCGATGTCATACTTTCCATAACGGAACTTTCGGTTTTTGGAAAATTTTATATCGAATTTCGTAACGGCTTCCTTCATAAATAATGTTCTTCTTGAAAAACATGCTTTTTTGGTTGTTACATAGGTTCACATAGTGTATGTTTAGGTGAAACCTTTCCTGATTGCCAGCAAACACATCTTCAAAGTCTGCTGAGTTAACTCGATAATTGATAATGATTCACACACATTTCCAATCCCATGAACCAGCCCTTCAAAGCTTAAGAGTGTATGGAAAATACTGAATTACATGAATTAATCCATTTATGCACAATTGGCGAAGATGCAAAAAAATCAGATATAACTGACATGCTCTTTGATGTACTATAGAAAATAGAAAGGTCTTTTATGGGCTTTGAGATTCCTTATTATGAACAATTATTAATCTGAACCAGAGGAAGTCCTTAATAGCAGGTTAAGAGAATTGTATAATTGAATATCAGAATGACCTCGGGGTTTTAATTCTTACATAGATCTTGAGATACAAGTTCCCTTAACAAAAAGTTAATCTTCAAAAGACTAAATATCCGTTGTATTATAGCTAAAAGTCACGAGATCCTGATTGATTATCTGCAGAACATTTATTCATCTGATGAAGTTTTCAGAATTTTTACCTTTATCTACTTTTTCCTACTCTTAGAAACATTGTAAATATTTATTATTCCACAATCTTTCGAAATTTGGTCGATAGTCCTCCTAATTATAAATTCAGTAATTTTTTTTTTATCTCAGCAAAGAGGAAACTATTCACCAATATCGTTTTATAAAATGCACTATGGGACATTCAAGGCCGAATGGCATTGAAGTAGCGGAAATCGGTTTGGTTTTATTATATAGATATTACAAGCTTATTATATAGTTGAAAGTGAAATTGATACGTGCTGGGGAAGTTTGACAAAGCCTTCCACGGCCATAACATATATGAATGAACCTGCCGAGAATGATGCAGGATCTCTTCAGCATATAGTCGAATAGGCTTTGCTTCCATGGAACGTTTCTTCTTTTCATTTTGACCAACGAATAAATGGCTTGATTAAGCACGCCATTTTGTGTAATGCAATCTTTAGCATTCATTCCCACCATTCAACTTCTCCGTATCTGACATCTTGTACTATTGTACAATTGTGCATGCTCGGTTTGAGAATATATATCAATTAGGTCTCCCTCTGTCCCTGGTTTTTCAGTCAATCACATTTTAAAAACTGGGTTAATAGTCTACATTATGTTCCTCCCGTAACACCTGATTTCCTTATCATTATTGTTCCTTATCATCGCTGTTAGAAATATATTGAAAATTCAACCATTTTTCATTTACTGTGATTGAAAATTCAACTATTTTGTTGAAAATTCAACTACACTCTAAAAACAGTCTATTGACAGTTAAACGATTCCTTTTACCGTGAAAGGATTTTCTATTCAAAATTGGTATGAGAGGAAATCCTTTCACGGTGAAAGAAGGATTTTCCTTTCAAATGTTATCCTTTTACTGTCAAACTATTTTTTTTAATAGGGAAATTAAAACTGAAACAATGTACAATCACTCATGTATAGACGCACTTCACCCAGTAGCCTACAAGTGCAATCTTTTAATAGTTAAAAGAAATCATTTATTGGTAAAATTATTTTCGTTTTGCACTTAGCAGCTGAGTTTTTTAACAGTGAAACGATTCTTTTGACAGATAAAAGAAATCTGCTTAATTTCAAAGGATGCATTTTGAAAGGAACGTAATTTCACTGTTAATAGAATTTTTTTTAGAGTGTACTTTTGATTGAATATTCATTTAGCTACGGTAATTGTAAAAAAAACTTCAACTAAAGTAATTGAAGTTTTTTTTACAGTGATTATTATGCCGATTCCGTAATTCCGTTTGATCACGGAGAAAAAATTCGGATAGTAAAAAATTTGTCACAATATATTCACCCTTAATATCTAGATATTCGTACTAAATGTAAAAAAAAAAAATTTATCCGTAATATCTAAGATATTGAGGCTGAATATCCAGATACTGCGACTGAATATCTTAGATGGCTGTCGTATAGTTCACTATCAAAGATATTAAGCCTGAATATCCATTTTTCTCTGTGATGCTTCCTAGGCATGAAAAACAGCCGACTAAAATAATGCTAAGTTCTGTGAAGCTGCTAAAGAGTTGAAAAAAGGGTTTTGAATGGGTATTGCAAAAATTAGGTAGGAAAAAGGAGTTTGGAAAAAAGGTTGAGAAAAGTAGCTTGGAAAGAGCATTAGAAAAATTTGCTGCAAAAAAAGTGCTTGGAAAGGGAGTGAAAAAAAGGTGGTTGGAAAAGATATTAGGAGAATGTGTTTGGAAATTGAGGGTGGTAAAAAAGGTTTGGAAAAGGGAATGGAAGCAGGGGGTAGGAAAAGGGGTTTACCTGAAAAGGGGTTCCTTTTGTCATTTGAAATGAAATACATGTGATGAAAGTTTGAAGTTTGAGCACCGCTGAAATGTGGGTCTTCACATACCTTAAATAACCGGCCCAGCACCTATGATTTTCTCGGAAAGAGGAGGTGATTAAATTGATTCGCGACTCGTAGCAGAGTCGCCGTTGTTGAGGATACGTTGCGCGCCCAGGTTAAATAAGTAAGTAAATAAGCGTGCATGTAAGTAAATAAGTAAATAAGAGGCCAAATAGAGGAAAAGTACTTATGTTGGAGCTAAGTAGAGTATCGCAAAGCAAGGTGGGCCCATATTCGTGATTACCCATACTTGACTGACCCATTATGGCTCATTACTGGGGTCCAATCGACTTTATTATAGCCGCGCTCTCCGAGCTGTGTTCAGTTTGTACCATAAAAATAATTTTCGATAAACACGGTGGGTTGCTGGCTTAATGACCCCGCAGGGTCCGTAGGTGCTAGTCTGGCCCCGAAATTAGCGGCTGTTTATCGAAATTGATCGGCCATGTTCACACTCGTTTTCTTATGTAACCTCCCATGAATGGGTAGCAACACTTTTTTAACACCAAATTTGGGGTTTAAATTACTTCATATTTTATCGCACATATAATAAAACAATACTTGAAACTGATTTTTTTTTGTCTTGACATGAATTGGATTAATTGTAAAAATGTTTTAAAAGTATTGTCCTTTTTAGGAATAAGTGCATGTGATTTTTTTTAAATGCATAAAAAATGATAATATGTGGTTCGTATAGACTGTAACAAAATATATGGAGCTTAATTTGGTGCCCTAGAGCATCACCATTTTTCAGCGAATCTGATCTTCATATCTTAAGTAAAGTTAATAGCCATTACGAAGTTATCAGCATAACTCTTAAGAACGATTATTTCCTTATTTAGTCCATCGTTTGCATGCATAGCACTCACGGAATTTTATCCATTGGGTAAATAACCGTATGCAACTAGTAATTATCTTCCGCTTATCTTCTTGAATGAAGTCCCTGTCCTTGGCGCGCTTCGATTTCAATTAAAGCCATAAAATAATTCAAAGTTCCGCGGTTCAGCGTACCTGCGAAACACGTCATTCGCGTTAGTTATGGTCCATGAATATCCATAAGACAAGGCGCAGAGTTTACTTTGGTGATAGTTAATCTTTCGACGCGTCGCCTTGCGTGTTAATTACTTTCTTGATTACTTTCTCTACCTCTATAAAGTATTTTGTCGTAACTTATTTTACAGGGATGGTGAAACATAATTTCTGTCGAAATACTCTCAAGAGGGGAATTTATACCAAGATTATTAAGAAACAATGTTCAAATTTCTATTTGTAAGAACAACTTTAACGTATCTTAAATAATACTCTCGCTCTCATTTTATTGTTACGCAATACTTACCTTTGAACGCCTTTTACTAAGTTGTTTAATCAATCTATATCAGCATAGCAAATAATTCAATTTCAAGCCTACACGTTTCGTATAAACAGTTATTCAGTTATGCAAACGTTGATTTTATCTTTCAATACGCTATTCATCAACTTAATAAAGACTAATTATCATTTATCAATTTATGAAGAAAGAAGTTTTTTATGTGTCTAGTAAATAATCTGAGTCTTGTTACTTTGCATGTGAAATTAATTACCAGAAATTGCTTGAAAGAATATCCTGAACTTTTACATCAGAGATGAAAGATTAAGTCTCCGTACGGCTTTCAACACAATTTCATAAAATGAGTAAGAAATAAATTTGGCAATTGGCATGAAGAGCAGCAGATTTTCTGCAACTGCTTGTTATATGTGAAATCGAGGGACAGCTGGATATGGAATTGCCGTCGAGGCTCATGCTCATTATATCGAATTCGGGAAACAAAATTCACAGTCCAAAATTACATACATTTACTCCATTAAAAGAGAATTTCAAACCATGTCCGCCGTTCCATGGCAACCCTACAATCGGCGACTGACCCCATTTCAAGCCAGTACCTTGTCGATATTACTTATGCTAATCGTTCTTTAAGAAACAAAAAAATTCCGGGTATAGAAACCCAGAAAGACTTGGTAACGGAATCCAGGCGGGACGATTTCGCAATTATAACCGATAATATCCAATACTATTACCCGAAAATCATGTCTCTGCGGAGGAACCAGAAATGGCTTCGTGCAAGGCTCCACACGAAATATCGTACACCTTACTTATGATCCATGAATATCCATGGGACCATGAAGTAAAACGTAAGTTGGCGTGCTCTGATGATAGGTAACCATGTGTAATGGAGTGCTAACTACTGGCCACCTTGCGAACGAAGAGATACCTTACAAGAAAAGGAAAAGAAACAAAAATGATTAGAGTACGTACATGAGAAGAAGATCAAGAAGCAGAAGAGGAAGAAGAGAAAGAATAAGAAAAAGAAGAAGAAGAAGAGTAGAAAGGGACAGAAAGAAAGAAGAAGAACTTCGTCTCTTAGTTTCTCAAACAAGGGGGCGGTATACCATGTAGCCCAGTGGCAATCAACTACGGCAAAATGCACATGGTATCACACTTTACCTCGTGCATGTGCCAGATAAGAAGTCACTCTTGCCACTCGTTCATCATCATGTCCTCAGACGCTTAACCTTTTGTCTCAGATACACATCTTTCTGAAACAAACCGCGTTTTTCTCCTCACAACAGGCGAATCTAAAATCTAAAGCATTTTTTACTATTTTCTCTTTCCGACGTGCAGAAAAATTCAGAAATGCGCATAGAACTTCAGCTTATGTGTTAATTTACGTGCACTGAGAACCAACCAAAGTTTTGTTAATTTAACCAAAACTGAGATTTTATTGGTTCAACAAAAAGTTTGTTGAAAGAACCAAGATTTGGTTGGCACAACCAAACAATTTTTGTTGCTTCTATAGCAACAAAAAGTCTTGTTGTCTGCACCAAACATTTTTCTCAGTGTGATTATAAGAAATTTCAATAAATTTGAAGAGAATTCAATATATGTATCATATATATATATCATCAAAAAATCCTCAGTTCTAAATATCATTAAAAAATCTCCTCAAGGCAAATTATGCAGAATTTGGTACAATAATGATGATTGAAAAGTTCTGAACGTTCAAATGAACGAATTTTTGTATTGATTGTATTTGTAACTACAAAAAGTTTTTAAATATTGATTAATTTACATTGAAAATAATAAAGAATTAAATAAACTTGTAATTCTGTTTTTTATTTTTAATGAGCACAATATTTCTGGATAAAATATAATTAAAAAAAAATATTTAGTTGATTTGAACGTTCGAAACTTTATTCACATCAATAATGTATTAATATTTTAAAACTGAGTTCAAAATACAATCTTAGAAATACTGACAGTTAAATATTTGAAAGAAGTGGATCATCTTTAATGAGTATAAAAATTATGAAATTATAAAATATTGCAACAGCACAATATTAATGATTAAACAGATACGCCCAAAAGAAGTATATTAAAATTCCAGCCTCCTTTGAAACTGATTGACAGATTGGGTCTTAATAAGGTACATCAACTGACATAATGATCACAACCTGCCAAAAACTGTAACTAAGTGAATCAGAATTAAAAATTAGAGAGAAAAATATTAGATCTAACGTATCATCATGAGAGGCCATTTTCTCAGATTTTCCAATTATTGTCTCGCCTAATTTATTTACTAATTGATCGATGGAATCTCGTCTTTGATCACCGAGCTCGTAGTGTATTACAGACGCAAAGGAATTTTTAAAGTTTGTAATCGTGTTGCAAGGTTCGCGGGTTGCGTGAAGGCGCTCATCATCGTCATCATCATCATCATCATCCTCATCATCATCATCATCATCATTATCATCCTCGTAGCGTGTTTGCTCTGCAGCCCTGCACGCGGCAACCGAGGTAAGAAATAAAAAGAATTCCGTTCGAACGGAGCCCGTCATTACCGGGTTATTACCTAAGTATCGGAGAGGAAACAGGGCCGCGTCGATGAACCGGATAAAAAAATTCTCCTCACCCTCGACGCTTCCACTGTACTCGACTTTGCAAAAATCTCGGATACGATCAAAAACTCATTAAACTTCGTGGCTAAATCGTGCACCATAAAAGCAATTCAAAAAAGAATCTTACAATGTAATAAAGATGATATATTTACATTTATCTTATATATTCTCTTAATATATTTGCATACATAATTTCTGTAAATACCATTATTTCAAAAATTATAACTTCATTTATATATCTTGGAAGGAACCTTGATATTGCTTCCTGAACACTTAAAGGGAGGCTCGAGTGAATTTTTGACCGATTACTAATTTTTATTACTATTAATAAGGCGATATTTTAAAATAGCTTCTAGTACAAATAATAGTTAACAAAATAGATAACAAGTTGACCACCTTGAACAATTATGTGTTGATCTCTTTGAAGATATTTGTTCTTGTATCTTGCATTATAAACAAGAACAACTTTCTTAAGGATTGTAATTAAAATTGACCACTCAGAGAGTAAAGAAGAGATAATGTTGATTCGAAATTGTTGCAGGCGATTCTGGTTCTGGAATCTTGATGTGAAAAATTCGATAAATCAGAATCTGATTTCAAAAAGATATCAATCGAAGGTTTGGTTTTCTTCTTTTGTTTTGTGTCTGCCAATATTCCACATATAAACCCCCTCATACCGAGAGCTCCGCGCATCATCTCTCTTTCTTTTCCCTTTTCTCCCTCGTTGAGTCTCAGGATACACGATTTATAAAGCAAACACCGTGTGGCACCCTGCAATCAACCTTCCCATGGATCGGTACCAGCCCTCGGTATCAGACAACTGATCGGCTCGGATCTTATACCTCGAAGCGCATTTACACCGTACTTAGGACGTACTTGGCAGGGAATAAATTAATAGTTCGCAGCAACAGCTGGCATGAAGTTTCGAAAATTGTCAGGGACGAATGGTAAGCGAGATATAACCTTTGGGGGCACATTCAAAGTGTAAACATACCGATAAATTATTATCATTATGTGCTACACCACAAAACACGTGATTCACTTTATTTCAACACATTTCTTTGAACACTCTGCCAAGAAAGAAAATCTGCAGAAAAAATGCTTAAAAAAATTGTGCGTCTGTTAAAAGCCTTCAGGGTCCAAAAAGAAAATTACTAAAGCTGTCGATGATTTGTTGACGCGTGAATTATCCCCATACTTAAAAAAAAAGGGCAAAATGTAAAACTCAGCCAAACAGAAGAGGTGAAGAATTATATTATATGCCTTCAAAAATTGATTTCAAAAATGAGAGAGATCATCTTCCATATGTGATTTGTATGCCTGCCCATTGGAATATATTCAAAAAACACACCCTTTTATGAATATTATTACGGAAATTCATAGAATCCAATTAAGGATTTTGCATCTGAATGCCTGGAGCGTGTGTGAAGAAAATCATGAAATAACCGAAAAATCTAGTTCATACATTGTGTGCTTAGCTGTATATTTACATTTTTAATTAGGATATTTACATCTGAATACCTGCGAGCATCATCTATTCGTCTAGAAGTGTACGTTGCAGTTCGTGTCATTGATTCGAGTTTCATTACCAACAGTTTCTTTCGAGAGCCATGATATATTCGATCCCTCCCATTCGGAGATGATTATAGGTTGCTGATGCATTAGACCCGCGTCTAAACAAACCGCTTCTACATCTACCAACAGTTTAACCCCGCGGGGCGTGACTGCCAAGCCAGTTAGGGTTTGCGGGTGCACCTTCTTATGAAGGGCCGAGGGGATATTGAAAACACTACTTCGGAATCGATATTGCAGATTTGAGAAGCGTCGAATAACCACACGAATTTTACCGATGTTATCGTCCTCTACGAAAAAAATCTCATACCCGAGATTAGCGTGTAATTTTAGCTTAGATGCTTTCATCGAAAACACCTGTTGCATTGCAAGTAGGTTAATTCTTTCTAACTTATTATCATGGTCAATTCTTCAGGAACAAGTCATTAGTGATAAGACTTTTCTAGTTTCTGCAAATCTTGTTGAAGAAATAATTTCTCTAAAACTGAATCAGTCAAATTTCACTGATTTTCAGTGACTCTTTTCTCACGATTTTAATCAGTGAAAATTCACTAAGAATCAGTCAAAAGTCACTGAAATTTTCAGTCATCTTCACTAAACTACTAAAAATTTCAGTGACTTTTCACTGATTTCCAGTAGATTTTTCACTGATTAAAATCGTGAGAAAAGAGTCACTGCACTCAAAAAAAAATTCTATTAACAGTGAAATTACTTTCCTTTCAAAATGCATTCTTTGAAATTAAGCAGATTTCTTTTATCTGTCAAAAGAATCGTTTCACTGTTAAAAAACTCAGCTGCTAAGTGCAAAACGAAAATAATTTTACCAATAAATGATTTCTTTTGACTATGAAAAGAAATCCTTTAACTATTAAAGGATTGCACTTGTAGGCTACTGGGTGAAGTGCGTCTATACATGAGTGATTGCACATTGTTTCAGTTTTAATTTCCCTATTAAAATAAATAGTTTGACAGTAAAAGGATAACATTTGAAAGAAAAATCCTTCTTTCACCGTGAAAGTATTTCCTCTCATACCAATTTTGAATAGAAAATCCTTTCACGGTGTGCAAATCAGTGGAATTTGACTGGTAATCAGTTAAATTTGACTGATTCAAGTTTAGGGAGAAGGGTTTTCTTTTAATGTACAGTGCAAAAAACTTCAGTAATTTATTTAAATTAATAATATTTGTATATTGTAATATTTGTATAGCTTAGAATTGTATTCTACCTACTGTAGAGCGGTCTCCCCTAGTTGTTTTTTCTTATCACCTGCTGATATTGCTATCAGCTGGGAACAATGTCTGGTGTTCAGGTTTAGTAGAGATACCACTTAAACCTTAAGATGAACAAGGATAAGTGATTATTACCCTATTTATATTTTTTATACTGCTTAGAAATATGAACCTCCTCACATCAACTTATTAGACTCTAGAAGTTATATCGTTTGTCGAGATGGTAAAGTCCACTGGACAGACAGACAGCAGTGACTTGCAATCGTGTATGAGTAACAGTAGAGGAGATGCCATTGATAGCGCCAAAGAAGCATGGTAGCATTCATCACTATAGTCCTATCTTCCATGCATATCGCCACTCGCTTCGTTATATTATAGCAACTGACTACAGGGTTACATCTTTATGTCTACCTTGATACTACCTGGGAGTACAAAACAAAACCAAAATAAATGAAAAACAAGTCATAAAAAAAAGTAAAAACAAGAAATAGTTGGCAGACGAACCCTTCTTGAGCCATCCACCGATTGAAGTTATCTTGCACCACTCATGACTCCTCTATCACCAGTTCTGTCGTACAAGTTAAAAATACACTTATGTCTGTCAGCTTCGTAGGTAGAAAATCAACGAAATCGATTTTGTATCGATAAATTATTGTGGAAGTCATTTTTGCTGCTTCCTCAGACGGGAAGCTTTGTTTTTTATGAATGTTTTAATGTCATTCGTACAAATTGATGATATTTTTCCCAATCTGTAGAAAAAAATTACATTTCTCGTTTTTTGCAGTAACAAAGTCGACACTAAGGACTGATGAGGGTTAATTAAATATATTAAAGATATAAATGTATCTTTGTAAAGATACACTAAGAAAACAATACTTGGAAATTAATAAATATACTTTTGAATCAATAAATCTTTTTTTTTGCTCAGTGTACAACCATTAAAATCAGAATCGGAAAGAATATCGCAACACGGAGAAAACAAGGACTGAAAGTGTTTACAGCTGAAATCAGTTTTTAGGCTGAATTTCAATCTTAAGTCAGTTTTTAGTCTTGTTTTAAGACTAAGCAATCTAAAAACAAGACTTCTTAGTCTTAAAACAAGACTAAAAACTGACTTAAGACTGAAATTCAGCCTAAAAACTGATTTCAGCTATAAACACTTTCAGTCCTTGTTTTTTCTGTGAAGGTTTTCAAGAAAGTCAGAAAACAATGTTAGGAGCAGATCGTAGAGGTCGATATCCAAATTTTGAATTGAAATGATAGTAATCGTACTGATCCTGCGTTATTAATTAGGCGATCAGTGAGTTAGTTTAAACGCTACTTAAACGCTCCACCTGCAGCCATCACTAAAGGCTTTTTGAGACTAACTGCCTGCTGCCATTATTTTCATCGCAACCATACATTAACCGCCCAGCCATATCACGAGCCCCATTATGACGCGTCGAGAAATAATTCTAAGCCGATTTGAAGCGCGCCAAGGGGAAGAAATTACGGACGATATACGTTTCACGTGACGAGCTCTAAAAGAAATTTCTCTTCTTTCGTTACAGATTGGAGAAAAAAGGGATGGGGTTGCTTTGGTTCCACCCATGTAATCAAGTTGTCAAAATCGTTTCGCTGCTCGAGACCGAAGCTCGAGTCTAATATCGACTGAACATTGCTTTTTTTACCTGGTTAGAGCTGGAAACCATAAATATATATATACACACATATTTTCGAAACTGAGAAACAAATTCTATTGAATCAATGGGCCTTGGCTCTAAAGAAAATCTTTTTTATTCGTTTTAACGCCACAGGTGTCGATTTTGCCTATAGGAACTTCTTAAAATCATTCCTGGTGTCCTCCAAGAACCATTAAATTGCGATACTTTTAATTTTTTACTTTTTACTTTAGAGTTTTAGCACGAAAGGGTTACTACAGTTATTTAGTAATGTTTTTGGGTTGTATCAAATTCTTTGACAAAAAATCTGTTTGAAAAATGATGTTTTAAGAAAACACAGCTGTCCAGGTTTCTAAACTAACATCATCCAGTTTGAATGCCATCATTAGGCTGAGCAAAGTAGAAAAGGTCCGGTATTAACGCGAGTCGATGGGTCGGACTTGGTTAAACGAGAAGGCGTGATTATGCATTTTGAGGGCTTCACTAATTGTTGTGAAGCTTCTAATTGTCTATAATTACTGTTGAAATTAATGGTTCTTAAAGCGAACCATGTTTCTAAAATGACAGAGACTGACATGCCTAAACTGCCTTGATGAGCCAAAACAGTCTTACATAATTTAGAGGATAAAAAATGGTTTGTTTCAGTTTTCGGTTCCTGGATGCGAAAGTATATTTCAAAAAAGAATTATTCATTTATTCGTTTTGGGAGCTAGTCTAAATTCCTTGTACACGCCATTTCAAATCAAAATTAGTTATTATATAGATCCAAATCTGATACGAATAAATAGAATAGAATCATGTGGTGTTGGATTAATGATCATCTTGATACGTTTTCTGATGCAGAGGAACTTCAATTTCGGTCGATAGGCACCACTTTATTCCATAACTGGTCATGAATAATTCAAGTGTTAAAATATTAAGGTGCAGATGCTATAAAAACTCAAGACAGATATAATTATGCGACACATACGCGAACATAACGATTGTAGGCTCGTTTATTCCTCCAGGAAATGCGATTTAATTTGATGGATCCACGCATCGATTTTTGAATAATAAAATCGATCTTTTACTTCTTCCAGGCATAAAATTTAATTGCATATTAAATTTTCTTTGATAATTATTTTTCTGAATAGGGTTTCTTTCGGATACTCTCTAAAATTGAATCAGTCAAATTCCACTGATTTTCAGTGACTCCTTTTCCCACGATTTTAATCAGTGAAAATTCACTGAGATCAGTCAAAAGTCACTGAAATTTTCAGTCATCTTCACTAAACTACTAATAATTTCAGTGACTTTTCACTGAATTAGTTAAATTTCACTGATTCAAGTTTAGAGAGTAAACTGATGAATTTCTCGATTCAAGATTGTTAACTTCAGGAAATAGACAGTTACGTGAAATCACGTATAGAGAATTATTTAAAATGTTTGTAAATCAGTCGTTGTAAAATGTAAATCAGACATAATCAAGCTTCCACACACGTGGTTGAATATTTTGATTTATACAATGACAGTGTCATCGTTATCTCTCATTATTGTTGGTGGATGCTTGTTATAGAAACAAACTTATATAAACACAATGATACGTCAGACTTCCCACTACTGGCTCGTCAACGTCTTTATTCCTTAACGACTCTCGGCAATGGCCAATAAAAGACAACCATCAACCAAGAGTGTTATATGTTATGCGCACGCGTATACAAATGCGCCCACGTTAGTGCGTACAAAACGTATGAGGAGAGTTTGGCCTATTCCAACATCTATATCCTAGTACTTGCAGACAGGATGAAATTGACAAGGCTCGTTTCGAGAACAGGTCTCAAACCTGGCACCCTAAACATCTCATATAGTGATTCGTTCATTCGTTGAATAATGCATATCTCAATTACACCGAGACCTAGAGTCGAAAAAGATCGAGTTATAGCTTGATGAGCTAAGATTCCGGACGTGAGATAGCGCGAATGAGAAAATAAAGCTGTGGAGATTTTGATGAGTTGTAGTTCGCTAGACAGTTGAGTAGTATTATTTATGATGTCCTTTTACTCGTATAAGTTATAAAAATTTAATTAAAGCTCTATAAAATCTGAATCCAAGTTCATTGGTCCATTAACTATAAATTGAACAAGTGGCTAAAATATTTAGTACTTTTATAGCATTCACAGCAGGGCGATCTTAAAAGTGATGATTCAATTTTAACATCGAATTTTATAATCTTCCCAATTATTTTATAACTAGCATTATCAGTCCAACTTACTGGAGTATCACTTCCTGTTTTTCAGGGCACAATAATTTTTAATGCAAGTTCGAAATATTGAATCAATAATGACGAAATTGTTAAGGAGCTATTTATAAAGCATATACGCTTTTTATGTTTCTTCTTATTAAGGATATTCTAGATATAGTGTGTTTCAGTGAAAATTTTATTATTAATGAAAATTTTATTAATAATTTATTTTATGGAGTAAAAATTATTTGCAAAGGTAAACACATGAAAAGTTTTTATTGATAGTCAAGTTCTAAAATGACAGTATTTCAGAGTGGATACTAAATATCTAGAAAAATATTGTCATTTCCTGTTTTATATGTATTTAAAGTACGCTATAAATTAAATCATTCAATCAAAACTCTTCGGAATTCTGAGCATCATATAAACCCAAAATGACATTGTTATAATTTATTACAATTTACATATTTACAACCATAAAATTTAAGTTTCATTTTAAAAATCGTTTAACTATTCTTTTACTTTAAGTAGTTATGTTTTTAAAATTAAAATGTGACACTTTTTAAACTATACACTGAGAAAAATGTTTGGTGCGGACAACAAAAAATTTTGTTGCTATAGAAGCAACAAAGATTTTTGGTTTTATTTACCAAATTTTTATTGAACCAACCAAAGTTTTGTTAATTCAACCAAAACTGAGATTTTGTTGGTTCAAATGAATTTTCTTGGTTCAACAAAAAGTTTGTTGAAAGAACAAAGATTTGGTTGGCACAACCAAACAATTTTTGTTGCTTCTATAACACATTTTTCTCAGTGTAGATGTAGATATTTATAGATAGTTAATATAGATAATGTACAAATTAATAATGTGCAAAATAATAATTAACAAAGGCAGAAAAAAATATTTAATAACATTTACATAATAATTTTGAGATAAAAATATTAAATTGATGAGTATTGATATACGATTAAAAAATGTTCTTCAGAACTACCTGAGTAGCAGTTAAGCTGATTAAACGACATATCCTCCAATGAGGACATTCGTAATGAGCTCGTCTACCCATTCGAAAAAGAACACCTGTAGGTACAGTTTGACCGATGGTGACGTAAAACGCGCCCACGTTCTCACATCCACCTTTTATATTCTCTTATTGTTTTCCCTCACTGCTCTGTCAACCGATGGCGATTCTTGCCTCGCGATACGCTTATAAATCCGCCCCAAGGATACGAAACGTTGCACGCTGCGACGGTTTCTACGTGGGCGCTTAACGATTTAATTGATCGACGATTAGGTGAATGCACACTGGATAAATGTGAAACGTGAAACGTTGATCGCGAACAAATTCCAACTTGTACCAGACCCGGATCTTTTTCTGAATGCTGCAAATCCAAATGTTCTGTTCGAGAACATTTTTAAATGTCTAGTGAAAATTATTTCGTTGAGAATATCTTCTGTCAATAAAACAAGAAATAGAGGGCTTTGTGAGAATGTTTACACATTGTTTTAGTTTCATTTCCTATTCATGTTTCATTTTTATTCAATTCGCCTTCGGATGAAATGAATTAATCTCAAGTTCGAAGATAAATAAAAAAGTCATCAGCCTGATCAAGCAAACTATATTTATACACGTCAAACTTTTGTGGTTCTTTTTTTTTTTGGATCTCTAGAGCCAATGTCAGGGCTTATTTATTAATAATAACTAATGAGGCCTTCCGATTTATTTTCTTGGGATGGAATGTGCTGGCGATTGTGACACGACAAATTCCATAGTGTCGAAAAAGAAGGGAGGGAACTGAAAGGAGAGAGTGCATCATCAAATAATTATCGAATCATCTTAACCCATAGCTACTTTGGTAGCACTGTTTTGACTCTGCATTATATCACCAACCTTCTCTTCCTTCATTTTATTTCATTGTTGAAATAACGATCAAAAATATTATGCAAAATTTTACTATTCTGTACTGTGTTTTCTCCTAGAAAAAATTGTTATCTCTATTTGCTGTATAAAATAGGATATAATGGACAGAAATGGAATAATTTTGAAAACATCAGCAAGGTTTCTTTCTGAATAATAAATATCTGAACAATTATCTACTACAACTAGATATCAAATCTTCTAGAGCTAGTAAACTTTCTCTTAAATAACGGCTTAATTTGTCTCCAGCACAAAAGAAATTTTGTCTATGGATCATCTATGCCACATTTACCGGCTGACATTTCGGCTTTGCAGACCGGTACGTGTTGCGCATGTGCGATGATCTGATAGCTGTAACAAATGACATCGTCGAACTGGCATAGTCACTATCTCTTCATCTGGTCTTCCTGAAGACGGAAAAATGTTTGACCAGTTTCCCGCGGACGAAGCCTCGTGTAAATGTTGACTAAACTTTCGCAGCACAAAATTAACATCGTCGTTAAAGTATTGTCCACCTGGCCTCGCGGCAAACAAACTAAAAGTGGTCATTACTTCCTCGACTTTTTAGGGTGGCTTTAGAGAGCTAGTTAGAAGACATGACGCCAGGTTATGAGTCTAAAGTGGAGATACGAGAAGCTTTGGTTGTAACATGTGTTGTTAACCGGTTCTACCTTAATTGTCTTAAACGAGAACCATAATAATTTTTATTTTATCTCTTTACACGACCTGTGTTTTGACATTGTTTCTTAACCATATTGCTGCGAAGAGAAACCTTACTACCGAGAATCATATTACCAGTCTGTCAGTTTTACATCAATTTCACGTATGGAAATAACGCGCGAAAGTTGTCTTATAACTTAAACAAAATTGTACCCCTATTGGTCACATCATTCATTATTAACAACAATATTAATCATCCTGAAAGATATAATTTGTATCTGGAAAAAATTCCAGGTAATACCTAGCAGGTATTTTAAATATAGAAATAAGTACTTTGAAATAAGATCACTTCCATATAAGAAATTAACTTTTCCCTAAAAGGTTGTTTGTTGGAGAACAAAGGCGTGAAATGGTTCAGGGAGAAATATTTCAGGTCCCAGGGTCGAGAAAGTCAGGACGTACACCATGAAATATCCATCACTGCCCTTTTACAGGTCCATAGCTTTTTCAATAGGTCAGTTCCGAGGACTGGAACAGATAAATGTAATAGTCCGTAGTTCAGCTTGCTAACAAGGTTAACCCCTGAGATGTGAGATAAGTTTTGGTCCAGCTAGCGTGCCTCTTTATAATGAGACCTAGTGAGTCCGATCAGCGATTAAGACATTCTTCACTTGTTCTTCATCAATCAAATTAATCACCGTCGATTTTGTAGAACCGCAAGTTGCTAAAACAAATAGCAATCATCTGAAAATTAAACTTCTAAAAGTCTGGTACATATCAGCAATCTCATTAAGGGCGTTGGACCCAAGTGTTAAGCTCAAAATTCCACTCTTCATTTTACTCAACGAAAATCAAAGATAAATATTTTTTCGCTCTGTAGCACTAATCTTTTTTCAAATATAAGACTGCGTACAGAGCGAAAAAGTATTTAGTTTCGATACTTTTTGCTTGAAACGAAGAATTCAAAATTTCACTTCAAAATTCAATATTTTCATTTTACTTAGAAAATATTCACTCAAAAAAATATTTTGTGCAACAAAATATGTTTTGTTGGCTGAAATAAATTCTTGTTAGTTCAACAAAACGTTTTCTTGAGCCAACAAAAAAATTTTGTTGCACAAATATCAACAAAATTATTTTGTTGTCCGAACCAAACCTTTTTTTCAGTGTTTGAATTAGATATTTTCTCGCTCTGTGCGCATAATTCTAGTTAAAAACTATATAATTCCACAGAGGGAAATAATTCTATTTTTAAAACTTGTTGAGTAAAATGAGGAAATCGAATTTTTAGATTAGATTTTGGCTCCAACTCCCTTAAGTACATTATCAATCACTTGAAAAAAGAAATTGTACTAAAAATTGTATCTTGCGTAATTGTAATTGTATCTTGTTCCTGGTACACTTAATACCATTCTTCCCACTGCATAATTTTTGAAAGTGAATAAATGGATCATGGTCATTAAAAGGGTTAAAAACACCCTGGCATTATCGAATATTGTTATCATAAATCATTCGTGATCTGTTCGGGCGGTGCAAATTTATACGTTTAAACAAATTGCGTCTGCGAGCCGGGCAATGGCCGTAATAAATAAAATGATTTAAGGCACCGACTCTCATTTGTATTCTCGCGTGAAATAGTTGCGTAAGCTGAGCGCGGATCTTGTAATACTGCTGACTAAATTTACCGATCATAAACTAGCATTACAGGACTCTTAAGTTTTACGAAACAGATCTCGCGCGAGCCACAAATGTCATATCGATTTTATCAGTATCACCGATCTCCCCTACGGTCCACAGCATAATGACATTAAAATCTTCCTGTGCATCGTGAAATTTTATTTGGCGGAGGTAATTTTATAAATGATGCCAGACTTATTTATAAGCTCGTATCTCAAGCTTAATTAATAGCAATGTGGATAATGTAATTACGTGTATATATTTAGTATTCATATCTTGTTCTTGTTGCTCTTGCTTTTAAATGGCACCTGATAGGTATAATTTGAATTTTTTAAGTACAGAGTTTCTTCTGCAGATGGGGATACCTATCGGTGTCACTAAGTCTTCCATTTATAATTTGAGAAATGCTCACCAGATGCCAGATTCGGTACCTTCCTACTTTATTTAAAATCTATATTGGAAAATTTTATAATTTTAACATTTTATGATTTAAATCAATTTTATGAATTATTTTGAAACTGATTATTGATTTAATAGTCATGTAGAGATAATTATTTATGTTCGAAAAACTATATTTTATCGACTGTTCTTGGGCTTGAAAATTTTCCATCAGTCAGTAATTTATTTTTAAGCAGCAGTTGTTAATGGAAAATTTCTTAGTTAGTTGAACGAATTTTCACTGAGGCTATCACTCACTTTATATGTTGTGTACAAAAATGGCAGCTGATAAGTGAAGAATTTACAGATTTCAGGGAGTTATTTGAATTTATCATGTGATGTAGTTGCAACAATAGAACAATACATTGTTTTCATGTTCAAGATGGTTGAAGTAGCTGCAAATTTGAAGGCCATTCGTGAAAAAATTGTTCAAGCATCAGCCAAAAGACCACTAGTAAGTAATTTTCACCCTCTCGAAATTTGTAAACATTTAATATATTTTTTAAAAGTTTATGAATTCTTTTATTTTTACAGAACATAAGATCGAAATGTTTTTTTTTTATTTCGCACATGTTTCATTTTTAAATTTTATAGAATTTATTGAATTTTGAAACTATTCTATTAAAGATTGTCCAATAATATAATATATACATTTATCTATATAATTATATAATTTATAAACTTATGTTTTTTTTTTTTTTTTAAAGGAATTTAGTTATTTTGAACCTACTCTGGTTGCTGTTAGTAAAATAAAGCCAGCTGAAGCAGTAATAGAGGCTTATAATGCAGGCCAAAGAAACTTTGGAGAAAATTATGTAAACGAGTTGGTTGAAAAATCCAATAATCCAAAAATATTAGAGCAATGCAAAGATATTCGTTGGCACTTCATTGGCCATTTGCAAAGAAACAAGGTGAACAAAGTTTTAGGAGTTACAAATCTCTATCTCGTCGAAACTGTCGACAGCGAAAAATTAGCTTCAGCTCTTGACAATGCATGGCCTAAATTTAGGAAAAGCAATGATTCTAAACTGAAAATAATGGTACAAATTAATACTAGCAAAGAAGATGGTAATACATATTTTTTAAAATTAATTTTTATGTATCGTGTCATATTTAAAATTTATATTAGTCTAATAAGAGTTACGTTACAGAGAAGAATGGTTGTGAAGTAGAAGAGGCTCCATCTTTAGTAAAACATGTTTTAGAAAACTGTAAAAATTTGCAATTCGTGGGACTGATGACTATTGGTCAATATGGTTACGATGTTTCAAAGGGACCAAATCCCGATTTTCTTTCTCTAATAGAATGCCGGAAAAACGTTTGTCAAGAATTAGGACTGGACAAGAAAAATGTTGAACTCTCAATGGGAATGTCTAGCGATTTTGAGCATGCAGTATGTAATTTTCCTTATTTATTTCATTGACTAATTTATTCAGACATTAATTTTATATACATCATTTTGTAATTATAATTTCTTGTCATTTTATAGATTGAACTTGGTAGTTCGATGGTGAGAGTTGGGACTGCGATTTTTGGTGACAGGCCAAAAAAAGATACTTAATTTTACTGAAGAGCTGAGTCAAATAAACTAACGAGGTAATTATCTGCGTACTTATATTGAAGACTTTGTTTACATCATAGAAAAAATCTAGTTAATTATTTTCTGGTCTAAAATTTTTTTGAGAGCTTTATTATAGTATACGGGTATGTACTTATTAAATAATAAGTAAGTGTTTGGAATAATAAGTTGATTATGGAAAGCATTATGCTGATATTCTGCATAATTAAAAATAAAATGATAAATATGTTGATTTAGTTTGATAATTTCTTTATTATTAATTTATTTTAAGACAGATTTATTAACCTGTTATATATATATATATATATATATATA